>BQNB010141722.1:0-17231 GCA_026074375.1 Tanacetum coccineum | reverse complement strand
GTTCATTTCTAAATCTTTTCCTTTTCCAAAATTTCTCTTTTCTCTCTCAATTCTCTCTCCTCTTTCTCTCTCTAAAAGTTTAACTCACTCTCTTTCTCTTTTCTAGTTTGATTCGTGTATGTTATATGTTATGAAGTGATTACGTGATCCTACAAAACCCATGTTGGGTATTGCCCTTGTTGCATCTTCACCCAAAAACAATTCCTTGCTTTAAGTGAGGATATCAATTGGATTAAATTCCTCCTCACTCGACCTCATCCACCACCTAGAGTACAAAGAGATTATCCCTCCACAACCGCCTTCGCTCCAAACTCTCTAACCAACTAATCTTGTAATATGCCTCCAAATAATTGTCAAACCCTTTTGTATCGCAAGCAAGTCAAAAATCTTTCTATGGCTATTTAGGATTTTTATTTATGTATTAATACGCTTCTAAAGCATATTTGTTTTTCTATTTATTTATGCTTGTGTGTTGTTCACACACATTGTCCTAAATGAATGAAGTAAATGTTGCTTTGATGTTTGCTTGCACTTGTCATATTTTTCCTTCCTTCTTGCTACATGTTAGAAATATTTGTATTGTTCTAACTCGTTTTTGTAGCTAAGAAACCATAGCTCGATTCCTTGGTACCCTCAAACGAGGGGGAGCACACATCAAGGGGGAGCATTTAGTCTGTCGATTTAACTAGCAATTCTCGACGATGCCTTTTTGATTCTGCAAAAAGGGGGAGAAATGACATGAAACTCACTAAATACTTGTTTAAAAATAATTTTACATTTAATGAGTTTAAATTTTGTAATCATCAAAAAGAGGGAGATTGTTAAAAATAAAATATACTAATATTTTATAATCACCTAAAAACATTACTAATATTTTTCACATTTTTATGTTTTGATAATCACAAAATATAAAAACGTTCAATGTAAAATTAAACGTAAACAAGTAATTAGTAGTAAATTTTCATTTCGAAATTTATATCACTTCAAGGTATGAATAAATAAATGCTTAACGCATTTTATGATCAAAGGAAATTTTTATTCAACCTCACACTTTTATAAAATGTTGTAAACATTTTTATAAACATTACAAAACATTTTCTACAATTAAAAGAAATGTTTTATTCAAAATAAACATTTTGAAATTCAAATTTTCAGACCTAAAACGGCTATAAAAGTTCCAGAAAATTCCCCCTACACAAAAGACAAACTAGGGAGCCCCTAGTCTAGGGCGGCACCCTTAAATACACGGGCGGCCCCCTTAATTTTAAGGGGACCGCCCACCTATTTAAGGGGACCGCCTATAGACTGACGCTCCTCCAGTTTATCCTATAAATACTGGACCATTCCCCACTATTTTCTCACCTTTTGCACTCATTCTTTCTGCTCAAAACAGCCCATATATCCTCTTTAAAATCCTTTGATCATTTAATCATAAAGCTTTGTTTCCAAGTGATCCAAGCTTAATTCCTCAAGTGTAAGAGAAGAATACTTCTATCATCAAGTGAAGAAGTATTATACCTTAGTATGTATTGCAACCTTGTTGCATTCATATCACATACTTGTAAATCAATTGTATATCTTGTATTTGTGTGTAGTAGCTAGATCTTGGGGATCTTTGTAAGTATATTTAGATCGTGGTGATCTTACCAAGTAGTGTTAGATAGTTATGATATAAGTAGTGTGGTGAAGTGAAGTCTTGAAGTTGTGAAGAAGTCTTGAAGTTGTGAAGAAGTCGTGAAGTTGTGAAGTTGTGAAGTCGTGAACAAGTAGTGAAGTCGTGTTGTGATAGATTAGTTCTAGCTAAGTTTAGATCTCGACATTTAGCTTTGTTTCGTAAATCGGTGTAAGCAACGTTGTGTACGGTTTTCTCCCCCATAAGGGAGCTTGTTGACATAGTGAAGAAAACTCTTGAGTTAGGTGCTTGGGGAGTGGAGTAGGGCGAAGAGGTGCTTCGTTACCGAACCACTATAAATCCTCGCGTTGTGGTTTGATTGTTCTTACTCTTATATCTTGTCTTGGATTATTTTCTCATACTATCTTATTAATTATTTAGATAAGTATATTGTTTATATTGTGCAAGTGTTGAATTCACATAAAGTCGAATCTTGAATTTTTACAAACACTTTAAAACCTTAAATTAAAAAGCGGTAAACTATTCAACCCCCCTTCTAGTTTTCCACATGAGACAACATGTAATTTATTATACTTTCGTAATCGTTCAGTTTTTGGTATCATTCATTAACTCGGTTAGTTTACCTTGGCTAAATCATTACTTTTGTATTAATTATGATGTTTGAAGGCTAATAACTTCGGGTATTAGCCATTATTATGAAGATTTAAATGTTTGGTTTGTTTATCTCGATTTTTTAATTTATCTTTGATTGCTTGTTTATGTTTACCAATTTATACTTGTTTACGTGCTTAAGTATGCGACCTATCATTCAACTGGGTCTAGTCCTACATATTTAATGCGCTGCAACTTTAGTGTTGTTTGGGCGTAGGCTAAGAGTCTGAGATAGCTCTCCATATTGCAATGTATATATCTAGAATCATAGGATCACAAATATCGACCCTACTTACCATGAAACTCGTACCGACCGGGTACACTGTCTGTTAAAGTGTTGTTTTTGGTTAAGTCGGCAAAATATAAATTTTAAAACTTGAATCATAATTTACAACCACACAAGGACACATCAATGCCGAAGTTTTAGTGAGAGAGACAATGGTACCATAACCAAGATTTCGTCTTTGAGGCTTTGGAAAGAAGACAAATTGGAAAAGACTTCATCATATCCGCCATTAAGATTGTATAAAGATTAGAACTACGAGAACCCGATAGTAGATCAACACCTTCCAAGTTTTGTACAAAACAGGTGTCCTGAAGGCTACTTTGAGATCAGAATCACAAAATTGCCCAACGGAGAATAGATTATGACCAAGTCCTTCAACGTAGTAGACGCGTGAAATAAGAATATTACCTATTTGAAGATCTCCATATCCTATAATAGCTGCAAAATGATCATTACCGAATCGGACTATTCCAATAAATTTGGCAACAAAATTGATGAGCTTATCACGGTGTCCAGTCATGTGTTTGGAACACCCGAAGTCTAAATACCAAAGAACAATTTCTATAATTTGCATAAAAGAAAGAAGAAAAACATATTTACAAAAGAGTGGAACCCCAACTTTTGATTGGGTTCTGGTTTGTTAGTGAACCTAAGTATCATTTAGATAAGAGAACCTCCAGGGTGGACGATCCTCTCTAGATAGAATTTCCTCTAACCTAAAATCATTTATGTTGAATGGATGAAATTATGAGTTGATTCTCAATTTGTATAAGGATTTCCTGGCGTTTTCAAATCTTATTTGAGTACAAGGTTCATTAACCGGATCTGCTGTAGTTGTATTTTGCCTATTAGGTAAAATCTTAGTAGTAATGTTTTGAGAAGGAGAAGAAGAACACTTTGATTCTGCCAAGGTAAACATTCTACTAGTAGGAACCCATTTTAAACCTACAGTTTTAAATATCCTTCGAGTTGGTTTCCATTCACTTGTAACTTTTTGTTTTGCATATTTAGCCACTTTACACTTTTGCATTTTCTTAACATATTAAACAACACAAGCATCATGATTTGTAGAAAACAAACATTCATTACAAGATAAGCAACTAGTATCAGAATTCTTTGACAAAGCTACATTCTTAACATTCTCATTACAATCTGAAACATGATTGTTCTTATTAGCACTAGACTTAAACTTTCTACGATGGGCTTCTACTGGATGGTTGCGGGATCCTATCATTCTTTGTATTGCCTCTAAGCTTTGATCCATTAGCATTAGTAGAGCTTAATCTTCCTGTAGAAGGCAACATAGTGTTGTTAGTATTACGAGTGTTTTGCTTTACTACATGCTCTTTAGTGATTGTCCTAATTGTATGTTTCGTTCTAGATGCATCTACGTAAGGCTTATTGTTCTTTCTATGGCTTGTAGCGAGAGCGCACTTTTCATTCCCGCTTTGAGTGAAAGGGCATGAGGTACTAACATACACTAACAGTTCTTGAATTTGCTCAGCAAACTTAGAGGCATGACCTATATGTTCATCTAAAGGTTTTAGCACTCTAGCTTCTTCTAATAATTCCTGTAGTGTTGCTACATGCTCCTTAGTGACTTTTAGATAATCGCGACGCACAACCCTATTATTCTTAAAGTACGCATTTATTGGTTCAATCTCAATCTTAAGCAAACCTAGGGCAAGAACTTTTGTGCATTTTTCAATTATCTTGTTGATAGTAAAGTGTGAAGTGACTGATTTTGATAAATCATTTTTCTCAACAACTTTAAGAATAACTTTTGATTTAGGAAACGGAGTTACGGAATAAATTTTGGTTCCTGAAGTTGAAGGTTTAGAAATCTTAGTATTCACACTTGTACCATTATGATTCATTTGAGATTCATATTACTTTCCTTTTAACTGTGCTCTTAACTTGTTATTTTCAGAAATATGATTATTAAGCTTTTGTTGCAAAGAGTCAGTTTAAAGTTTCGTTTTTGCCCGTGTCTGCTTGATGGAATCATACATCTTATTATATTCTAACTTAATATGTTCTCTTTCCTTAACTAAAGAAGAAACCTAAAAAGCTAGTGACACGTTCTCATCTTCTATTTTCTGAATCCTAGAATCAATAATATGAAATTCACACGAAGTCTTTTGGATCTTTTGAGCTAAAAGATGTTTTAACTCATTAATTACGTGTAACTTGTCTTACAATTTCACTTTTAGATCATCTATCTCCACAGATTGATTATTGATTGTTTTAACCAAAAGCTGTTTATTTATTGTGTCAGGATCATTAAGAATCATCTGTTCTTTGTGATTTTGAAAAGCAATATGAAGAGTAATGTTGTATTCCTCAAGTTTTGCAAAATGTTTTTGTAATTCACTTAAAGACTTGTTTGATTCTTGAAGATCTAAAAGCACAACGTCAATACTTTTACACTTTCTATAATTATCAACTTCATTCAACGAACGCAAGTGTGTACACATAATATCACTAGCAATATTTTTTTTCTAAGAGCCTATCGTTTTTGATTAAAATTTGTTTCTTTTCAATTTCAAAACTTTTCTTTTCCACATAACATTGATCAACCTCATCTACCATTTGTTCAAAAATATCTTTCATTTCTTTAACCTCTGTAATAAATCCCTTTTCAAAAAGTTTGAAAGTTTCTTTTAGGTTTTCAGAAAATGATATGACATCTTTTTTAAAAGAACATTTTATATCTGATTGCTCCCACCTACCAATCTGATGAGGAGACAACATAGTTCTTATCTTGATGCACTCATCAAACTTGGTGAGAAGATCTCGTGCATTGTTTGAGTTCCTGAGAACTTGACTAGTAGATGGGAGTTTTTTAGGAAATACTTTGGGTTTTGAAACACTTACAAGAGGACTTGGTATTGAAGACCAATATAATTGTTCTGCTAACAATTGTGTTTGTAGAAAAAAATCTCATAAAGTTTGTTTAATTTGGAGTAATCAATAGGTTTAGTATTAACAATAGTTTGTTTTTCAGCCGACTCTCTTCAGTAAGTATCAAAGTTTCCTCAAAATCATACACAAATACAGGAATATGTTCTTTATTCAACACAGTATTATATAGTTCAGGTTGTTTCTGTCGAGCTTGCCAAAGATACAAAGGATTTTGATAACCAAGAGCTGTCTTATGTGTCCCATCGTAAAATTTTTGGGGTTTTGTTAGCATATGCATAGTTTAAGCAGATTGACCTATTTTAAAAACAATGTTTTCAAGTTCCTTTTTCGCTTTTTTTAAATCCACAATTTCAGCGATGTTCTTTTCATACTTTGTAGACGACTCTTGTTTGAGTGTTTCAAAATTCTTCTTTAGAAAAGCAATGTGATTATTTAAATCTTTCATTTGAGTTTGTTGTGAAGAGACGTGTTTTTCAAAATCAGCTAGTTTTCTATTACTATCATTAACGACAGTGTAGTATTGATGACTTAAATATGCTTCTTGTTTTGAATGACCATCTTTAATAGCATATCCTAAAACTCTGACTCTGTCTTTGTATCATTTAAGCACGTTGGTTAATGATTTAATTTCACTTTTTGACTCTTGATTTACCTTGTTACAATTTTTAACTTGAGATTTCATTTGTTCAATTACAGACAACATCATATCATCTTTTTGTACAGGAGGTGGAACATAGTTATATGTATCGTCTCCAATAGTGAGCATATCATCAGTAAAAGAAATAACATCACTGTTACCCTTAAGCTCATCATATGACTCATTAGTAGATATGATGTTTTTGATATATCCCAACTCTTGTATATTAGAATTAAGCACATCAGAATCATGATAAGTGTCATAATGAGGTACCTCAGAGAGTGTGTTAGAATCATAATGAGGTGAAACCGTGTCATCGTTGAGAGAACCAACAGGAGATAAATTTTCCATGAAGATTTCATTTACTGTAGCTTCGTCATCACAGTCTGAATCATATGCATCAACGTGGTCTGCCTTGCAATTTGATGTAGCTTGTAACTGGAGTTCCTTACACTCATCGGTATCTTCTAAACTGCCAGCTAAGAAATCCTATTGCTCTTCATCCAATACAAATCCTGCTTCTTGTGCTTGAGCAAATAGCATCTTTTTCTTAAACCATTCAGAATCTTTTACCCTTTTCCTTGCAGTACAGTGTTTAGCCATATGACCTTCACCTTTGCAGTTATAACATCTGATAACGCCTAAATTGTACATGTTTTTAGAGGCGTTATTTATATATATTCTATCATTTCTTGTGAACTTTCAATACTTAATAGCATAAATTATGTGCATGTTCACATGAAGTCATCCCGAGCTCAAAAGAAATAAAGTTCAAGTGTTTTCGATTATTGGAAAGCAAGTTAGAAGAAAAGAAAAGAACTTAAGGCTGAAAAGGCATAAGTACGCCACACTTGCCCCAAGTGCGCCGCACTTCTCAACAAACTCAAGAATTAAAGTCAATTAAATGAGGATTGCATTTATACCCCAAGTACACTGCACAAATATTTTTGTTTTTCTTACTTCTCAATAAAACATTAAATTCTCCTCGCATTTAATCACCAAGTGCGCCGCACAATCTTTTGTGTGCGCCACACTTTTACTCCAAACTTAGCCTATAAATAGTGGCCGAATTTCCACACATTTCATCCATTCCTCACTTCACTTCATCATCTCCTACTCAAATATCTCTCATACAACAATCATATCTCCAATTCTTCAACCTAAAAACACCACAAACCTTTGAAGATTGAAGATCAAACCACGAAGAACGAAGAAGAATATCATAGATTTCACAAGAATAAAAGGTTGTATTTCAATTCCATACTTGTTACGGGGAGAATTTTGATCCATATTCTTACCTCGGATATAGTATGTTTCTTGTTATTCCATTTAATCTTGTTATGAACTTCATAGCCATGAGAGGCTAAATCTCTCATGACTACCCGCTAAAAATAATATAATGAATAAACGTTTGGTATAATTACGATCTTGTTAATCTTAAGATTATGTTGTAATCCTATCGTGTCTTATCCTATAACCTTTGATTATCAACTTTGATGATATACTCACACCGGTATAGGTCGAAAGACCCGTTGTGATCTATATAGTTTTAAAGATTTATCTATGATCTTTATCGTTCGTGACAAGAAATCCACTTACATTATTTGATAAACAAAAATAGATTTGATATAATAGTACCTGGATTATTTTGGTGACACATTTAATCGAGTTAACTAAACGTGAGTCTTAAGTTAAACAAGTTAATTTATGAAAACGTTTTCTGACGAGAAAATACTTTTTTTTTTATAAATTAAAGTCATAAATCTAAGATCGTAATTATTACCACTACTTATGAATTATATGAAATTATCTGAGTAGTCATATTTCTCACATTTATTAAAGTTTATTTTTCAGCTGATTATTCGACACTATGCAAATCTCTGTGGACGACCTGATCCTACCTAAAAAAAGATTGTACTACATACGTGGGTTATACTTTGACCCGTGTGTTTCCATCTAATAAATGGTAATCTCAATCTTATAAATTTAAAGCTTTCAAAACACATCAAAAGTTTTTGGCGCCATTGCTGGGGATATCAAAAGCTGTTATGTAATCAAACGTTTAAAAATAATTTTTAACATTCCCTCTTTTCAAATCGCCGTACAGTTTTCTGGCAAACTGACCCAAAAAAAAATTCTCCCTTGGATGCATACTCGTGCTTCCAACTCTGAACTTGTTGAACCATTACCTGAACCTAAACGTACTCTGAATCGAAGACTCCATCGATGAAACAGAAGACTTCCATTCAAACAAAGAAACAATTATTTTTATCCGCCAATTCTCAACATCAATTATTTTTGTCACTTGATATTTTTTGAAATTACGATCTAATAGATGATGAACCCATGGTGGGCGGCTGACCGTGTTGTCGCTCTGACTCCTGGTTCCGCAATCACCATTCCTGAAACTGCAAACGAATTCGCCATTAAAAGTAACCACTTGACTCTCATCAAGGGAAACCAATTTGATGGAAGAACCAAAACCGATCCTCAAAAACACATTTAAGAACTCCTTGGAATATGTGATATGTTTAAATACAGAGAAACCGAGAATGAAGTTGTCCCCCTAATGATGTTTCCCTTATCACTCATTGGAGAAGCAAAAACATGGTTGGACAAACTCAATGAAGGAACTATCAAAACATGGGATGAACTTCGAACCACTTTCATTAGTTGATTCTTTCCCCTAGCTCTTTTCGATTGACTCCTCGGAGAAATCCAAGCCTTTTCTCAACATGAAAACGAATCCATAACCGATGCTTGGCTTCGTATGAAAGAAATGCTTAGAAACTGCCATGGTCACAACCAGTCCAAAAGCAACATTATCAAAATCTTTTACCATGGTCTCAACGAAATAAACCAAGAAGTTCTAAATGTCGCAGCTGGTGGTATTGTCCTCTATAAAACACCAAATCAAGCTTATTAGCTTCTCGAAGATAAAGTCTTACTCAAGCTCGACTAGGCTAAAAACTAAAAAACCAAATCATATCTTAAGAAAACCGTTTCTTTCGCCGCTGAAGGTTGTAGTAATTCCGACACTGACAAAATTATGGCTCGAATAGATGCCATGACCATGAAAAAGGATGCTCAGTATAATGATTTTCAATCTCGTTCAAAACAATCAAATCTTGACGATGATGATATTCCCATGTCACGTGAAGAAGAAGCCAAATTCATGCAAACTTTCCGTCATACTCATTTTTATAATGATTACCGTGACCGTGATTCCAGCCGCGATAACTGACATTCAAATGGAAGAAAAGATTACAACCAAGACAACTGTCAATCGCATTCTGATGATAAACCCGATCTTCAAAAACAACTTAGCGATTTCATCAAAGCTCAACACTCGACCAACTCTTATGTCAAAGACACTATTATGGATCTTAAAAACAAACTCGAAACAACAACCAAAAACCAGCAAGCCTCGATTCAAAATCTCGAAGCTAAATTCGAGAGACTTGCTGACAAGCAATCTGGTCGAACTTTTGGATCTCTTCCTAGCAACACTCAACCTAACCCAAAAGGTAGTTCATCTAAACATTACCAACCATCGCAAGCTTGAAACGAGAATGTGAGTGTCGTATTTACACGGAGTGGTAAATCATATGACCCACCAAATAATCAACAAAATGATTCCGAACTCCTATCAACTTTGATAGCAATAATGAAGATGATGAACCTACACCAAAACCCAAACCTAAAACACCAAAACCTGTTAAAGAAACACCGAAACCCAAACCATACAAACCAAAAAACCCATATCCTCAACGCCTTAGAAAAGAAAAAATGGAAGCTCAATATGGAAAATTCCTCGACATGATCCGAGCTGTTCGAATCAACTTACCTCTTGTTTATGTTTTAGCTGGAATGCCCAACTATGGAAAATTTAGAAAGGAACTCGTAAATAATAAACACAAAATCTAACAAATCTCATCCGCTTTCCTGAGCGATGAAAGTTCCGCAATACTTCAAAACAAAGTTCCACCAAAAGTTGGAGACCCCGGAAGTTTTCTTATTCCATGTAATTTCAACAAAGCTTTCTCATGCAATTCTTTAGCCGATTGTTAGTTTTATGAAAAGTGTCGGTCACTTCCATTATATCGTTAGATAGCTCGTATAGTAATATTTGGAACTTTAATAAGGTAAATGGCCCAAGGACCATGATAAACCCACTAAGGGTCCATATGGCTAGCCACTCCAGAGTATTTATACCCTCTCCACACCTTAGAGAGGGTTGGTTATTCACTTTACAATTTGCTAATCTAATATTTATCTCTTCCTTTCTCTCTCTAGAAGTGTTCATCCATCCTTTCTCTCTCTAGTTCTTCATAAATTTAATTGTGAGTTTAGATATTCTAGTATTCTACATTTGGTATCAAGAGCCATGAGGTGATTTAGTAAGGTCTTTTATGCGGTTGGTTCGAACAATAGACAAAAGAGTTTATTTATCTTAGTATAGTGTAGTTGTACAAGAAAATCTTTGAAAAAAACTCAAAAATCTTCATTTTTGTTGGTTTTGGTTCGAAAAAGGGTTTTGGGTACAAGAATCTTGATTTTAAATCTTTTGTGTTAAAAACCATAAAGTTTGTGTTTTTAAGGTTCTCCTAGTCTTAGAATAGCAATAAGTACAAGTAAAATCAAGTAAAAACATCAAAAATTGTGTCTTTAAGTGATTTGAAGATTTTGAAGACGGCTTTTTATACTCACTGTTTGAATTCGGCGATTTATACCTATTAAACTCGGCGATTTATACGTATTGAATTCGGAGATTTCTACGGTGTTGAATTCGGCGATTTATACGTGTTTGTATTTGGCGATTTATACGTGTGTGGAGTGGGCGATTTATACGGAAGGTAATCCAGCGATTTATACGTCTCAAATCCAGCGATTTATACGTGTTTCTTAATCCGGTGATTTATACACTTTAGATCCATCGATTTATACACTATTAATTCCAACGATTTATACTTGCTTACATCTAGTGATTTATACAGTGTCTAATCTGGAAATTTATACGTTGTCCAAAATCTAGTGATTTATACATAATTAAGAGACGGCGATTTATACCTTAGTATATCCGGTGATTTATACCTGTCTTTTTAACGGCGATTTATACATTCTCTTAAGGTGATTTATACGTTGCGCTTGGGTGACTTTAACACTTACCTTTGGAGATTTATATCTTATTGCCTTAGAGATTTATATAGTTTTTCTATGATTTGTAAAATCCCGTGAAGTATTCAATTATTTTCTCGGTTTTATCAAGAATTGTAAAATCCCGTGTAATCTTAAGACTCATTCACTTAAAACAAATAACAATTTAACACAACAACCTTTAATCACTGAACGATCAAAAAGATTTCTATTCTCACTTAATCACATACAATCAAAGTAACAATGACTACTCTTTCTGAATTCATGATACTCTCTGGTGCTGACAATCATCCACTAATGTTGGAAAAACACCTATATGAACCCTGGAAAAGAAGAATGGAACTTTACATGCAAAACAGAGAGCATGGAAGAATGATACTTGAATCAGTTGAATATGGTCTACTCATTTGGCTTACGATCGAAGAAAATGGTGTGACCAGGACAAAGAAATATGAGGAATTGTCTACAACTGAGAAAATTCAAGCTGATTGTGATCTCAAGGCAACTAATATCATTCTTCAAGGACTACCTTTAGATGTATATTCTCTTGTTATTCATCACAGAGTTGCCAAGGATCTATGGGAAAGAATCCAACTACTAATGCAAGGTACCTCATTGACAAAGCAGGAAAGGGAGTGTAAACTGTATGCTGCATTTGATAAATTTGCTCACATAAATGCGGAACCACTTCATCAGTATTACTTAAGATTTACTTAGCTGATCAATGACATGAACATTTACAAAATGAAACTGGAGCAATTTCAAATCAATACCAAGTTCTTAAATAGTCTTCCACCTGAATGGAGTAAGTTTGTAACTGATGTCAAACTTGTAAGAGATTTGCATACCACCAACTTTGATCAGCTTCATGCATATCTTGAACAACATGAACTCCATGCAAATGAAGTTCGTATTATGTGTGAATGCAATCAATATCCACTTGCATTAGTTGCTAATCGTCAAATGACACCATCACACTTCAACACTTATCAATCCTCATACAACAATCCTCAGTTTCAACAACAGTTTTCACCATCTCAGACTCCTCAATATGGATCAATTCATCCCACACAACATTACTTAACTACTTATCCATCAACATCACATCCTAATGCTTACTCATCAATAGTACATCAATTTGCTTGTCTACAACCATAATACATTCCTCAAATTGAATATATTGTCTCCACAGTTAATCAAAAACACATCTGGCTGAATTTCCTCAGATAGACTCTGGTCTACCAGTTTATTTGTTTAAGCAAGGAGATGATCCTATTGATGCCATTAACAAAATGATGTCATTTTTGTCTACTGTCGTCTCATCGCGTTTCCCTACTACCAAATCAGCTAAGAAATTCTTCCAACCCAAGACAACAAGCAACTATTCATGACGGAAAGGTGAATGTTCAACCAGTTTTGCTACTGGTACTTCTGGAACAAGGACTAACATCTCAGGAATAAGTGGAAATAATTCAGGTCAACAAAGAGTTGTGAAGTGTTTTAACTGCTAAGGGGAAGGTCACATGGCAAGACAATGTCCAAAGCCAAAGAGGAAAAGGGATGCTACATGGTTTAGGGATAAAGTTCTTCTGGTTGAAGCACAAGGATCGGGTAAAGTTCTAAATAAGGAGGAATTGGAATTTTAGGCAGACCCTGGAGTTGCAGAAGATCTAGTTACACATACAGTCATTACACACAATGCAGCTTATCAAGTAGATGATTTGGATGCGTATGATTCTGACTGTGACGACTTCTCTACAGCCAAGGTAGTTCTTTTGGCCAATTTGTCTAGTTACGGATCCGATGTTCTCTCTGAGGTACCTCACTTTGAAAACACTCATAATGATATGCTAAATCAAAGTGTGCAAGAGATGTCATATTCTGAACAAACTCATGTGAATTATCCATAGAATGAGATAACAAGTGATAGCAATATCATTCCTTATTCTCAATATCTGCTTGAAACGCAAAATGTAGCTGTTCAAGATATAAATTCTCCTGCACAACAAGATGCCATGATATTATTTGTGTTTGAACAACTATCAAATCAAGTAACTAATTGTAACAAGGTCAATAAGAATAATCTAATTGCCAATGAATCCTTATCTGGTGAGCTTGAAAGATACAAAGAACGGGTGAAATTGCTAGAAGAAAGACAAAATGTGGATTTAAGTATTCGAGAAAGCTTATAATGGATGATATAATTCGGGAGAAAAATGTATAGTTTGCGGATTTTGAAAAAGAAATTAACTATCTTAAACAAACTCTTTCTGAACAATCAAAGGAAAAGGAATTATTAACAAAAACAATTAATGTTTTCAAAAACGAATCCAAGGAAAATGAAGCTAAGAATATTGTTAGGAATTTTGTAATAGAAAGTTACTACTAGTAGGTATGTAGTTCCTACTGGTAGAGTAAACAGTTCCTGCTGGTAGTGTAGTTCCTACTGGTAAGGATAGTAGTATAGTTAGTACTGGCAGTACAAATGTAATTCCTGCTGGTAACACAATATTAGTCCTGGTAGTATTATGCTTACTCCGGGTTGTTAGTGAAGTTAGTTAGTAATAGGGATATGCATGAGATATCCTAGGAAGTGATAACCCTTATCACTTTAGCTTTTAGTTAGGGTTTCATGGGTATTTAAGCAACTTACGGCTTGGATGAATGTAACTGATTGAATTAATTAGAAACACGTTTATTATCAATAGAAAAGATCCATAGAGGATCGTTGTTTTAGTATTTCTTTAACTCTGTTGTTTATATTCCGCGTAAACAATAGTTCCATTTGTTAGAGTCTCTCATAGAGTTGCTTGTGATTACATAAGTGCTCTACAACCTTTACAGGCGTCAAGATCTATCTAGGGCTGGACCTACAAGTGGTATCAGAGCCTGGAGAGAGCCTCTGTTAAAGAAACTTTACTTTCACTTCACAATGACTTCACAAAATCCATCACAAACATACCCTATGCCATCACCATCAGTATCTTCATTCACTTTCCCATCAACCACTGAACCCGTGTTCTCAGCGTCAACTTCTGAACCAGTCTTTGAGTCTCCAAATCACACTCAACCCTCACAAACTACCCAGTCTCAGCAACTCCAACAATATCACACAACCACTGTCTCAAACAATAATGCCAAATTTCCTTACTTAAAGAAGGAAGAATATGAGACGTGGGCCATGAAGATGGAGTATTGGATCATGAACAGTGATCACAACTTGTGGAACATTGTTCTAAATGGAAACAGCAGGAAAAGGACAGGAAGAGATCCAAAAGGAAATATTATGATTCTCCCACCTGTTTCGGTTGAAGAACAAATTGCTGTTCAAAGAGAGACAAAAGCAAGAACTATATTGCTTCAGTCTCTTCCTGAAGATCATATGGCTGATTTTCACCATCTAGATGATGCAAGGGATATTTGGTTGGCTGTCAAAGCCAGATTTGGAGGTAATGATGAGTCTAAGAAAATGAGGAAATCAATGCTAAAGCAGGAGTTTTCAGAGTTTCGAGTATCTGAATCAGAAGGTTTGCATAAGGGCTATGACAGGTTTCAGAAGATTTTGAGTCAACTCAATCAGATGCAAGCTAAGCCTGACAATGAAGATTGCAATATGAAGTTTCTCAGAGCTCTTCCACCTTCTTGGTCACAGGTGGCAATCACTCTTAAAACAAAGGGTGGTCTTGATTACCTAAGCTTTGATGATCTGTACAACAAGCTTAGGACTCTTGAAATTGATGTGAAAGGTGGTTCAAGCTATGATTCTAGAGGTACTTCTGCTCCACCCATTCAGCCTTTGTTAGTGCTGCTAGTACTAATTCAAAGATGACATATCCTGATCAATCCCATTCAACCACTTTTACTACTGCTTCATCAATTCCTGCTGCTTCAAGCAATGTGATTGAAAGTGTTCTCCATTCCTTTGTTGCTGAAAGTGATCCACAACAGCAGATCACTTATGAAGATTTTGATCAGATTGGGAAGATGGACTTGGAGGAACTAGACATCAAATGGCAAATGGCAATGCTATCTGTTAGAATTAATAGATTTGAAAAGAAAGCATGAAGAAGATGAAGTTTAACAATAAGGATGCTGCTAGGTTTGTCAAAGGGAAGGTCAAATGCTATAAATGTTCTGAATTGGGTCAACTTTGCTAGAGAATGTACAGGGAAACAGGTGGATTCAAAAGCAAGGTACTCTTCATTCAAACTTCAGGAGCTGAATAAGGGAGAAGAAACCAAGGCCTTGTTGTCTGTTGGTTCAATGTTAAACTGGTCAGATCATGAAGGTGAAGATGTGGAAAATGGTGCTGCTCAAGTATATGGGATGATTGCTGGAGCTGAGGAAGATGCTACTGGTGGTACTACTGGTAATGCTACTGGTGATGTCACTGATGATGTTTCTACTGCTGCTGCTGAATTTGCCCTCATGTGTATCTCTTCTCAGGTACAAACTTGTCCTTTTGGTTGTGAACATCTATATGCTGAACTTAAAAAAGAATTTGACAATGTAGAAGCTCAATACAAAGAGTGTTATATTCAGGTTCAAGCATATAAAAGTACTTTACAAACTTTAGAACAACAAAAGGGATGGTACCAAAGTAATCAGCTAGCATTAGAAGAAAGAATAAGAATCTTAACTGCTAATTTAGAAAACACAACAAACATGTTAAGATATACTGAAAAACTGAATGAAAAAATAAATGATAAGGTTCAACTTGAGGAGTCTAAGGCAAGGTTTGACAAATGGAAGGACTCTTCCAAAAACCTGAACAAACTGATCCATAGCTCCATGTCCTCCAGATCAAAATTTGGTTTAGGATTTAGAGAAACTTTTGGATCAGATGAGGTGTTTGATCCCTCTAGCCCTAGCATATTTGACACAACTCCTGAAGATGTTGCAAAGAAACCTCTCTATGACAGGTTTGTCAAAGCTGTTGGAATGCATGCTGTTCCTCCTCCTTTAACAGAAACTTTCATGCCTCCTTCCAACCATCCTGACCTTGATGATACACAGTTTACCTATGGTTCAAAGTCCAATAATTGTTTTGAAACTAACTCTGTATCTAATACCTTTGTCTCTTGTGATAACAGTGACAAGTCCTCAGACTCAGAGACCACTGACTTTGCATCCTGTGTTTCAAGTGTCAAGTCCTCAAGCTCCAAGACCAATGAACCATTAGCCTCTGCCCCTAGTTTAGTTCACTTTAAGCCAGTGACAAAGACTGCTGACCAACAATCAAATTCCACCAATGCTGATTCTACTTTTTCTTTTAAGGAGAATGGAAAACCTCCTAGGAATTTATGTAATAAGAGTGGAATAAACAGTAGGAGTCTTTGTAAACGAAAGTCTTTTGGTTCTAAGACATGTTTTGTTTGTGGTAGTAAATTTCATTTGATAAAGGATTGTGATTTTTATGAGAAACAGTTGGAATTGAGTAATAAACCTACATCTGTCCCTATGTGGACTAATGTTGCAAATATTCTCTCATTTGTACCAAAAGCAGCATCTGTTTCTGCTGGTAGTAGGAATAGAGCAACATCTGTTCCTGCTGGTAGTAGGAATAGAACAACATCTGTTCCTGCTGGTAGTAGGAATAGACCAACATCTGTTCCTGCTGGTAGACCATTTTCTGTTGGTTGGAAAAATCATGTCAAGTCATTATTTTCAACACTTTAGTAGGCCTGGGTATTATAACCAAATGTATATGGATGAGGGAAGATGGGGAACTGCTGTTAAGCCCTCAGCAGGCTGTTCTTGGCGAATTCAAAGGCCAAATATGCAATGGGGATCCAAGAACAATGGTGGATCTCATCAATCTACATTAGGGGTGTGCATGAAACCAAAAAACCGAACCTAAACTGAAAAAAACCGAAGAACCGAAACCTAAAAAACCGAAACCGATTGAAAAACTGATAGTTCGGTTTTCAGATTTTTGAAAA
>BQNB010141721.1:0-17232 GCA_026074375.1 Tanacetum coccineum | reverse complement strand
GCATGCACTAGTGAAAATAACCAAGAAGAAGAATTTGAGATTAAGAAGATTATTTTTGGGGAAATTTACAATTTTTAGTATTTATTAAGAAGGAAAATAAAAATATTTTTGGTAATCGTTTATTACAAGCTTCACGATAAGTCTCCAAGATTACACACAAGTAAGCGGAAAAGCTTAGCGAGCCGCAATGACTACTTAGAAAGTAGCTATCACTTTTCCTTAAACTCACCTTATAGTTTGTAAACTCAAAGGTCCGTCGTACCTCGCAAGTACCTCACGATTTGTTTTGTTGTTTATTGGAATGGTTTAAGATGGATAGCTAGTATCCAAATTTTTATTTTTTATTTTTTTATTTTTTTTTGTATTAATTCGATAGGAATCGAATTAATGAATGTTTTGAATTTTTTTTATACAAAAATATAGCAAAGTAACTTCCAAGAAAGAAGGGTCTTCAAAACTTTACTTCAACGAATATCCTCAAAAATCGTTCACGTCTTCCCCGACAACGGCGCCAAAATTGATTCAGTTGAAAGCATAGTATATATCTCTATAGTGCAAACTTTCACTAACCAAGATACCGTAAGTAATTAATCACTTAGGAAAGTAATTAATACACGGGTCGTAAATTCCTCGAAGAAGTCGTGAATTGAGATTTGGAGTAAATTAATTTGATTTGAATTTTGTATTTGTTTTATGTTAAGCTTAAATGAAAGTTGTCTTTATTTACTTTATTTTGTTGATTTTGACATTTTTGGTCCATCTAACTCAGTTTATATATATTTGCTGTATTTATATTTCTTTATTTTGGTGGGTTAAATTTGTAAATTTTGGAATTTATTAAAGAATTCCAATTTTTTTTTTAAACAAATGATTAAAAAAGGACGGGGTTTGAGATAAAAACATATCTTTTTAATCTATATAATGACCGGTTGGATGTTGTTATAAAGACATGTTTAGGGAGAACCAGTATGGAGACCAATTGTTAAGGAGACCATTTCTTAAGGAGAGAACCAGTGTCGATTCTTCTTATAGAGAGTGGTTGGATAACCGGTTTTCATATGTTTCGATCATGGAGATATCCCCCCTCGGAGAGTGGTTCCAAAACCACTCTTTATGGGCTATTTTGATCAGTTTCTATGGCTTTTTTTTGTAGTAGTGTAAACTACTTATAACAAGAAATAAATTATAACTAGTTTTATAATTTATCTAATACTTGTAATATGTCAAGTTAAGTGTTTGTCATGGATCTACAATATTTGCAACATAATTTTACCATATGAACATGTATTTCCTTGATTGAGTATAACTTTATTTGATTTTATAACTTTATAAAATAAATAACTAGTGGTGAGTTAACAATATAACAAATATATATGTATGATAAAAAATAATTGAATTGAAGAAGAGTTGTGATTATAAACCTTGTGTGAATGATGAATATGATGAACACACTAATCCTATAAAACCCTAACTTAATGTGTTTAAACCCTTGCTTCAAAAACAAACCCTAGCCTTGAAAACCCTAATTTCTCTTCTTGGAAAACCCTTGATTTTACTTGTAAGATCACTTGATACACCTTAGATAATAACCCTAACCACACTTGTATGCTTGTAATCTTGGTAAATCAAAAACTATGAAGATGTTGGGGGTATATTAGTTGAGAATTCAAAAGATCTGGAGAAAATTAGAATGGAAAAGTTGGAACCACGTGCGGATGGAACTCCGTGTTTAAATGGCAGGAGTTGGTTACCATGTGGTTCGTGGTAGAAAAACAAATTTAATATACTTATAGTATTAATCCCGTAAGAATTCTTTCCAAAATACTTCTCAACCAAGAGAAATATAAGGTAAAAAATCTCACTAAAGATAACACAATTTGTATATTTTTTATCCGGGAAGTACTGTTCCTCGGGTCGTGTCCCAACGAAATCGTGAATTGAGAATTTAGGAATAATTCGGATTCGAGTTTAGAATAGTAAAGGATTTTTTTAATGATTGATTACACTACAAAATTTAATAGCACAAATTTAAAACGATGAAATAGCACGAAATTTAAATGCACAATACGTAATAATGCGAGCTAAAACTGAAATTTAAAAACTAAGGCACAACTTTTAACAAATTTTATACCTAAAAATTCTAGATTTAAAAAGAAAATTTTCTCAAAAAGAATTTTAATTTTTCAACTCTTTTTCTATTTTTTATGATTTTTTCTAAGAAAAAGGTATTAACTAAAATCTATTTTAATTTCTAGAAAATACAAATCAAATAAGAAAAATATAGAAAAATGGTTTTAAAATGCTAAAAAGGTGCAGAAATTTAATGAAAACAAAAGCCCTAAATTTTATAACCTAATTGTGATCTAATTTGATTGATTAAAAATATAAACCCTAATTACTTTAAAACTAAAAACTAAAATATTAATTCTTTTTATTTCTTACAAAATACAGGGTAGAAACTGTTAGAAAGGAAAGAACAGGGTAGGCGGGTAAACTATTGAGAATTTACACTATAGTAGAAACGGGTGCCCTTGAACTATTAGACAAATAGAAAACAGACCCTACGATTCAAGCTTATTTTGGCTTATTAAAAAATGAGATTCAGCAAAAACTTAAAACTACAAAGTTGTTAAACAGCTTATTCTCTACAACTTTAATAAAAGCACTTTTGACTTTTGACAAAAGAATAAGCTAGAAAATAAGCTTTTTGTTAGCTGTTACAGAAAGTAAGCTTTTAACTAGCTTTTTGAATTTTGGCTTATATAGAGCTTATTACTTGATGAACTCTAAAAGCAAAAGAAACTACTTGATGCTTGAAATGTGTATTAAAGGAATGTAAACTAAAATTACTCTAGTTTTAACAAATTTAGAAAGAAAATTGAAATGAGACAGTGCAAGTTTTAATGAAACAGTTTTTGAACTTTTTTCAAATAAGCTAAAAAGCTTATTACTAAACTTTAGATGCTGAGATTTTGGAAATAAGCTACACTAACTATCTAAAATCAACCTAGATAAAAGGAATTTGCAAAGTTTCTCATGGAAATGAAAAATTCAAAGTGTAAAATGGCAAAATCTATACTGATATGTAGAGAATTGCTGATGCAATTGGCTTTAGGATTCAATGCAAGCTAAGCTTTGAGCTTAAGGATTTCTAAACACTTCACTAAGTGCATTTACAACTTAATTGGCAAAAGTTAACAATAAGGAACTATAAACACACCAAAACCTAAAATGTCCTACTCAATTCATCTGCCCTGGTGCTAGTGAAGAGTTTTTAAACTCTAAACTTTGGAATTCTAAAAACTAACTTCTAAAATTTGTTTAAAACTTTGTTATACAACCTAACTCAGCTGAATGATAGGATTTGACAAAGTAGAGTTGACTTTTAGAATCAATTAAGGCTACATCCAAACACTCCCTTATAGAATTCTGTCAAAACTAAATTGAATTTAAATCCTATATAAAAGCTAAAACAACTGAAACTCTTTATCTCCTTCTACTCAATATAACCTAATAGAGCTATTTGAACTTTAAAAGTAACAGCTTATTAGAGAAATTAAGCTAGTTACTCTACTAGCTTAATCTACTACTAATGACAGAATTGAATGAAAAAGTGAGATTACTCAATTTAAATCTACTAAATCTTAAAGACAGCTAACTAAAAAAACTTAAACAATCATGCTTGCAGAGATTTAAGCAAACTTTTAATAGAAATAAGCAAATGAAAGAACTAAATTTAAGCTAAATTGAAACTTTAGGAAATTGAAACCTGAGAGTTATTGGAGTCTCAGCACAAGAGGTCACTCTTGTAGAGTGAGTGACCTCAAATTAAAAGCTGTCCAAGTGAAGAAGCTTAAGTGTTCCTAAATGGCACCTTGCCTCTAAACCCGAGCTAAAAAGCTTAATAAGCTCTTGAGAGCTTATAACTCCTTGTAGCTTGCAAAAATGAATACCAATGCCTTAATTGATCATTACTTGGATGTAAATTGATGAAAACAAGTAAATCAATTGCTAAAAACAGAATTTGAACTAAAGTTGAGCTTATGAAAAGTAATAAGCTCAAATGAGCTTATTAAGAGCTTATTGAGTGAAAATGACTTCAAATTGAAAACAAAGGATTATGACACGTGTAAACTGAATGTTATTACTGAATTGAAGAAGTACAAGCTTAAAAGAAGAGAATACAAGAGCTTAAAGCTTACTTAAAAAAACTTGAAAGAAAAATTGCTTAAAATTGAAGGAAATACAAAGTGAAAATTAAAAACAAAAACAACCACTGGCAAATGAGCCCTATAGCTGCTATTTATAGAGAATAGAAGAGAAGATGAGAGAGATTCTTGAAACTTCCACTTAATCTTGGCCCTTGATCATTTTCGAGTTAATTATAGCCGTTGGATGAGAAAAATGAGGTGTTCGCTCCAATTAACTGATGCCACGTGGGTTTTGATGAGGAGGTGAATGTAGAACGAGTTCTAGTGTTTATAGAGGAGCGGGGAGTGTGGATTTGCAGGATTGGGTTTGTGGGTAAAAGAGGCGGGAAAAACGGTTTGGTTGGTTAGAGTTGTTACAAACACGCGTTTGTATTCTGTTTAAATCTTTGAGAGGTTGTCAACAATGGTCCTTGTGTTCCACCCGCCCAAATGTAGTGTAAAAGATAGTTTCAAATTGACACTTTAGGCCCTTGTGTTTTCCTTCTTCTTTTTCTTCTTTAATAAAGCACTTTCATCTTTTGGAAATTTTGGTCCCTTGAACTTTCAAAACTCTAAATGGCCTTTGAACTTTGAAGACTTGTCACTTTAAGTCCTTGGCTTCATTATTTTGACCTTTGACTACCTTCCTTGCTGTATCGGCTGATCCGGCTTTGATCTTTGGCTGTTTCTTCACTCTTTTTCTTGTCTCTTTCGTTCCTTGTCGGTTTTTGACTGTTTTTGCTTCTTTTTGTCTTTTCAATCCTTTCCTGCACAATTAGACATAAAAGCACACCTTTTTCTATTCTTTTGGCATTTTATTTGGCAAAATCCCGATTTATTTAATATACAATTAAGCAAATATCAACAAGCATATAATGTCATGACGAATAACATTAATCATCTGAAAGAAAATGTCAATCAAGCATGGGTAAAACATTCAAACGATCTTCTTCATCTTCGTAACCCAACTGCGCAAGATATGGAAATCCTAGTTAAGATATGTTTGATGCCCCTTGCCCTTAAGACTCAGAATGATAGTTTCGCATTTGTACATGAACTTAAGCAAGAAATGCATGAAGATTTAAAGTACGTTGAATCCCTTGAAGATGAATTTGATGAACTTGAATCTGATTAGGCAGAATTTTCCAACATGTATGATATGCTTTTGCAAGAATGTGTGTCTAAAGATGTTATGTGTTCTTATTTGCAATCTTCATCTGATTTAGATGAGATCACTGAATTACAATGCTTATATCTTCATAAAGTCAGGGAATAGCTTTCTGAACAAATTGAATTTGTAAGTAACGAGATTTACACTAAGCTTTTATGGAGTTTTGCTAAATTAGAAAAACACTCAAGTTCTCTTGAAATCGCTTTACAAGAATGTCAAGAACAACTAAAAAATGACACAGTTTGCAAAGAAAAGGCCTCAAATGTATTTCAAAAGGAACGTGAACAATATTTGGAAATACACGATTTGAAAGCTCAACTGCAAGACAAGAACATTGCAATTAGTGAGTTAAAGAAACTCATTGACAAATGCAAAGGAAAATCTATGGACACTAAGTTTGATAAACCATCTGTTGTTCAACAACTAAATGCTCAAAGGATTCCAAAACCATCAGTTTTAGGAAAACCAGCTCCTTTTTCAAACTCTCTTGAGAGAACAAATTTTGCAAAGAAAAAGTCGGTTTCAAAAACTAATGAGTCAGGGGGTTTATCAAAACCAGTCACTCCACAGAATTTGCCTCAAAAAGCAACGCAAGCTATAAGAAACACAAATGTGATTAAACCAGCCATGTATCAAATTGCAAGTAGTACCACACAAACTAGAGCACCATAGTTGAATCAGACTTCTAGGAATACTAATCCTCCCGTATCTACATCTACAGGAGTAGCTCACAAATCTAATGTTTGCAGACCACAGCCTAGGAGCAATCAAATGAAAGATAAGGTCGTGTCAAACACTAGTCATGTGAAGTTTAATGTAGGTTCCTAATTTCACACACTTATGATCTTAGAGAGAGAAAGTTAGAAAGAGAGAAATGGTTGGGAGAGAACTAGAGAAAAACACACTAAAGAGTGTGTGTCAAATGATTTTTCCAACACCCTCTCCATGTGTGGAGAGGGTTTAAATAGTTCTTACAAAAATGCCCCATAAAACGGGCTATGGTGTGGGCTTACAGTGGGTAAAGACCCGGCCCACACCATAAATCAAACGATAACTTAATAAAACTACGAGCTATGCTAAACATGAAAATACATGGGGTGACCGAGTCTTTTTCTTAATCCTAACAATCTCCCCCTAAGGGAGGTCACCCCAGAAAACACAATTTGAATTTTAGCATTCTATGAGATGTTCTTCTGACTTTAGCTCGTATACTTTGATTCTTCATTTATTGACTTCATTGTACATCTTGTAGTGGTCCTTGAGCTTTGTTCCTTAGACTTGTGTGATCTTTGAGCTTTCTTTGAGATCATCAGCCACAGTAAATCTCTTAATCATCCTTGTTGTGAAGTATTGCCTCCATGTGATGTTGTGACCTTCGGACCGGCATGCTCACACTTTTCTAGATCATGATAGCAAGCATCAGAGTAGCGGAAGCTGTGTTGTAAGTCTTTCAGCTATCATGATGTCTTTGATTAGGAATATGAAGTGTGAGCATGGGGTTGTGAATTGACATGTCTTTGTCCAGCAGCTGCTACCGTCGGGAATTCCTGCAAGTATATGTTTAGTAATAAAAACAAACAAAAATATTTTGCTCACTTTCGTGAATAAGGTTGCTAGAACTACGGTCCTCGTTAATCAGTATCATATGCATGTGTTCAGGTTAGAATTCCGAAGAATCTCCTTGACAGGGTTTCACGGCTGTGCTAGCCGTTCTTAAACGGAGCGTCTCAAAGTAGACAAAGCACGGAGTGAGTGAACCAGTGAATTAAAAACCCATTGATTAATGAGAAATTGATTTGAAGGTTAGTCGCGTGTCACTTAGAAAAGAGTTTTTGTGACACATCGAAGGTTTTATAACATAAAATCAATGTCTCATCAGAAACATATTTGTTTTGAAAGATAGAAATCAGTTGTTGAGCACATCAAAAGGTTTTCCAAAAACTATTCGTCAATTCAAACAAGTTTGATTCATAAAGAATCACACCATCGTTGCTTTCCATTTGTCACAAGTTTGCATCTTTATGGATTCACATGTCCACCTAACAAGTGCTTGTTGATGTTGGCTATAGAAGATTTCTATCTTCTTATGGGTACTTTAGTATTCACTAGGATGTTTCTGGCATACCATGAGGGGTATTTTTAAATGCGTAGGAACTCTTAAGGTCTTACTTGTTATCACAGTGTGTGATGAACAGAATAGTTTGTATTAGTATCCTAACGAGATTTATAGATGATCTTATAGCTCTAGACTTATGGATGCAATTTTTGGTTTTTGGTATTCGGAGGCTGTTTTTTTTTTTGCGTAGCAACAGCCACCTTTTCAATATCATCTAACTCGGAGTGAGAGAGACGATAGAAATGTATTGATCTCCGTCATAAATGAAACAAGAATCCTTTGAGGGATCTTGATTGGCTAGGGAGGGTTGTGCAGCGTATCACTGGGTCCATGATACTTGTCTTCAATGTCAGCAATCAACCATGTGATTCTGACAGCATATGTAGTGACCCGGTTTCTGCCTAATGTTTAAGGAGGGCTGCTTTCTTTTCACCCTTTATCATAACATTTCTTTTTCATTCTTCAACCCCTTCAGTGCTTACATAGCTTCATTACTAGTACCTTGTTGGGTATGTTCCAATACTAGCTCCTTTTTTTTTTTCCTTCTTTCTTTCATCTCAGTCCTTTACTATTCCCTTATTTTTCAATTACTCCTTTTGTAATCATACATAAGGACTTCTACACTAACTAGTAGATTGTCCCTGGGTAGATCCCTCTAGCTCTGGCAGGATCATAGGAACATGTACCTAGCCTTACCATCCTTATAACTTCAATAAAGTAAGTATAGGGTCGGTCTTTTGGTAGAGTTTACTTTGCCATAAAACCAGTTTGAAAAGTCAATCAAGGTACTTGTGATATAGATATCAAATCCATTGTACCTTGATTTTTTTGATTATTTAGAAACGCTCCCCCTCAAAAAGTGCGTCGATAATCGAAATTGTTTGGCACATGGAGGGAGGAGTGCCTGCTTGAGTCTTAATAGATCACATTTTTATCAGATTTAATATTAAAATCACATTCTCTCTACTGATCAAAAATTTCAAACCCTTTGAGATTTAGGATCTCAATTGATTTAAATATGTTAGAAAAATTTAGGAGAAAATGTAATCTGATTAAATACAAGCCGATATTGGAACCTATATATGCTCCCCCTTAATTATTGAGGGATTTTGTTAGTGTCAGTTATGATGATTTTATAAATGATTTAGAGTTTATCGAGAAACTTATGAAAAAGAATTCATAAACTGAGACATAACACTGATTACCACACATCTAAATAATGTACAAAGTTTACAATATAATACATATGACATTGACCTTGTAAATGGAATGACGATATCATTCCATTCTCTGAAGAAGTCTATAGTCAATATCACGAACACGTCCACCAACAAAGCATTCCAGGATTCGGTAGATCCTTCTCATCTTCAGTCGCCTTTCAATGGCTGCTATGAACTCTTTGCTCCTTGTCACGTCTTTTTGAGTCCAGAATCGCATATTCATACTCGGATTAAACCGCTTGATCTTGAATTCCTTGACTCTGTAATCCATTGCTTCCAGAATACGTGTATAGTGCCTCACTGATACTTGTATATTTACATTGAACAGCGTTCATCTTTTGTTCATTATTGTCGACCGGGAACACGACTGCTCGAGGAGACTCAATGATGGTATGATCATGCTTGAACTCGCAGCCTTTAGCATCCCATCCTGGTTTAGTGAGGTTTACCTGTATCTGGTAGCTTTCAATTCTGAATTGAAAGTCTTCTATTCGTTGTTGAATTACTAAGTTTTGGGTCGATAGCTTGACAACAGTAGATAACATCCATTTGTCTGAACCAAGAAGATGATCGAGATGACCTTGCAGAAGGAGCAGATTCAGGTCTTCAAAGTCACTAGGATATAGGTTCTTGAAATCTTTTTCAGCAATCGTATGTTCTTAAGAGATAGCTCTTCGGAGGATAATTTTCGCTCAATGTAGTCATCCCGTTCTTAAAAAAAAAAGTATGTTGATTCGGACGAAACTGAGAATCCACATGTGTGTTCTGACTTCTTTACGATGCGACAAAGAATCATGTCTATCTATGTAGAACTTCTGTCGATTAAACAACCAGTGAGAGATGCCATATTTTACACTTATGTCATAGGTACACACATCATCAATCCACATTTGCTCCGACACTAGCAGTTCAAGACCAAAGTCAGGATAACTAGCAGCATTCATCTTGGAAATCGATAGTGTAGGGCTGTTGCCCTTGCTGCCATATCTTAAATACTCTATGTCTTTATTGAAGAAGAATTGTGTTTGAATAGTCACATGACCTGGAGGACCACCGAGAGGCAGTGGTCGGTTGACATCGACTCTTACTTGATCTCCTTCTGGATTCGTCCACGACACCACACCCCCCCCCCCCCCCCCCCCCCCCATGATCTAGGCTTCTTGTGATACTCCTCCATATGTAACTCAAGGTAAATAACATCTGGGTAGAAAGCTTTAACAACTTCATAAGCCTGCCTTTCGAAGTCTGCTTGTGTAAGCACGGTTTTATTCACTTTTTGGCAGTACCGGTTCATGAAGGTTGTCATGTCTCCAATCTTTACAAGCAATGAGTTCTTAGCTGGGGGCTCATAGGTTGACACCAATGCAGAAGCCTAGTTGTTCTCAACATCTGACACATTAGAAGACAGAACGGTCCAAGCAGGTTCAGGAGTAGCCGGTCTGTCTTCTTCAGGAAGTGGTTTCCACCAGTCTTTTCTCAAATTATCTTTTAGTGGGTGATCATTCTCGGAGTCATCATCGTCAGATAAATGTACATGTTCATCGAGAATGGAATCATCCTGCATCAGATCATCTGAAGGAGATGTTTCTTGAGTAGCCGTAAAACTAGTTGACTCTTATCCGTGGTCAGATTTAGTTCTAATGCCATGGTTTATGTTATGGAGGCCGCAGTCTTAGACGAGCTTAGAGCCTTACTGTCTTGTTGCTGAGCTGATCCTGATGTACTAGTAGATGGAGGAGGAGGAGGCTAAGGTAACTGAGAAGATCCTAATGCTCCTGAAGTACCTAGAGCACCCAATGTGCCTGCTGGAGAAGGTAGAGGAGGTGGCTAAGAATGTGGAGACCCATGAGGAGTTCTTGGTGACTCACATCTCTTTCTTTTCTTTTTGCGGGCTTCGTCCAAATCTGCTAGGAGTTGATTTGAGTAATCACGCTCCAATGACTTTTGCAGCGCGTTATACAAATTCTTGTGATCTTTATGAGCTTCATAGTATTTGTCTTCAAACATTCTTTGTTGGAGAATCTCCTTCATATCCACGGTAGGCAGATCACAGAAGCGAGCTCGAAGTGGGGCATGAATTGCCCAATTAATAGCATCGGTAACAATCTCATCAACTGCTTTACTCACCTGTTAGGGAATATTTAGATTTTCCAATTTTTATAGACGAGACCCATGTTTGTCAAAAAAAAAAACCCTTTTCCTCCCGTGCCAAGTTGATTTGAACCAAATCTCGACTTATTGGTGTTCAGCTCACCTATGCGACGTACTAGGATCGGATCTGTGGTGCTTTGTTGTGGTTGAGGTGGCGGTGGTGGAAAAGATGTTGTTGTTGTGGTTGCTGTGACTGTTGTTGATGTTGGAAGTGGTGCATGAATCATTGTGGAGACTGAGTGTGACACAGTGAGATCAATAACCAGAGAGGTCATTGGAGGAACTGATGAGGTATCCTGATGAATGGGAATCGTGACCCTTGACTGGACCTCTGATTCAGTATTGGTTTTCTCAAGTTCTTCTTCCTGTGGCTTCTCTACGAAGAACTGATTGGTGAAGCTGAGTTCCTTATCAAGATTTTGTAGAGAAGACAGGGTTCCAGTAGAGCTTGTAGGTTATTCAATAATCACTTGATCTTAAGTTGGGAGTTTAAGGTTCTCCTGAACATTTGGATAAGCAGTTGTGGTAAATTCTTCACCCATTTGCTTAGGGTTTTGTTGAGTTGAAGCATCGGTGGCATTTGAGTCTATGTGTTCAAGGTTTGGTCCAGCATGAACCTCGTGACTTGATTGAGGTTGAGACTCTGCAGCATCAGGGTTTGATCCAGCTTGGCCTTCATCTTGTTCAATACGGTTTGGTCCATCCTGGCCTTCATCTTGTTCACCAGGGTTTGGTCCAGCCTGGCCTTCATCTTGATCTCCAGCATAGATCTCAGGTGCTTCCTCATCAGATTCCATTTCACTATCAGTCAGAGCTAATTCCGCATCTACACGGAAGGAGAATTCATCATGTTCCAGACTGGATTCACATGGCATAGGAGTGCGCCTCTAAAAGATAAATTGATCTGCAGGGCTCTTCTACTTTGGAGTGTGAAGGGTGAGTAGATCGTGAGCAGCTTGTTCATCAACGACTTTCTTTTTTCCCTTACCTTGTACATCTGGTAGCGGTTGAATTCTCCCATAGTCAGTTTCCCTAATTACCACCGGACAAGCCGGTCCCTGAGTTCGTTCCCCTTGATCCTTTAGGCTTAGCTCCAGAGCTCGTTGAAGGTCTGCCCTCTTCATACATTATGGGTAGTTCCTTTCTTGTAAACACCTTCATTTAACAAACACATCCAACCAAAAAAAAAACATTGTAAGTGAGCTCTTTGGCATGCGTTTCTTAGTCACCTTACCCGCTTTAGCTCGTTTGGCGGGGGATGGTGCATCAGATGTCTCCTTTAACCAGTTTACGCTTTTTACCTTGGTCTTTCTTGGAGGGTTCAGTTTATGCCGGTGTTGGTTTGGGTGGTTGAGTAGAGGTGGGCTTGGGAGCCTTGTCACCAGCGGGTTTTGTGACCTTAGCTGCCTTGGGTTTAGTAACCTTGGTAGCTTTAGGAGACTCTGTTGCTCCTCCTTCCTCTGCCTTGCCATGTTCTGCATTCAGATATTGTTGATACTTAGCAACATGCTTCAGGTATTTGTCGTAGTAGGGTGCTCCTTTAATTTCATCAGTGAGAAGAGCATCAGGTATCAGCATACCAAATATTTCCCTACCATCCTTTCTAACAAACCTGAGGGTGTTCAGAACGTTTTCCTCATGTGAGTAGTGAAGAGGCGAACCAGTTCTTCGGTGTATGTAGTGCTTGGTTTTCATGTGATGGATGATTAGTTTGGTGAACCTAACGCTTGGGATAAGCAGATGAGCGGTCTTCTTCTTTCTGCGTGAAGCCGTAGTTAGATTCTTCCTGTCAGTGAGAAAGGTTTGTATGGATTGAACAAACTCTTCCCAAATCCTTTCAGCATAATTAATGTTGGAGCGATGAATGATACCCCAAGGATCTGAAGCACAGGATGTCTTGGTGTCACACCCCCAAACGAGGCCTAGCCGGAAACACGTGTCCGGGGGCGTGACGTCATAATACACATCACACAAGATACAAAGAACGATCTCTATGGGTACGTTTAAAATCCAACATCGTTGCATCGATTAAAATAGTTAAAGTTTTACATAGGCCCAACGATAATATGCGGAAGCAAATAAACGGTTTTAAAGTTTGATAACGATGTTAATCATAAATAATAATAGCTTTTAAAATCGGTCCAACGCAAGGCAACACCAACAAGCAAGCAAAGACAATCCATAGCTAAAGCCTGAGAAAAACATGCTAAAACGCGGTCACATAAAGTTGAGGTGAATTCATAGGTTTAAATTTAAATTTAAGGTGGACCAACATGTTCACAGTACGCACGGACAGTTGTATAGGAGATATACAACTTCCATAAAAAGCATTTCGTTTGTTGTTTACTACGATATGGACTACCGAAGCTCACATTTAAAAGGAAGCATTTTATCTGCCAAATAGTATTCCGCGCCCTATAGGTATCTGACCAAGATCACTATTTGGACATTTCTGACATGGTTTATATCCGTTGTTCGGAACTCCGAAACTAGTAAGCGCTACTCTCGGGCTAGGGATATTAAGTCCCATAGATCTATTTACAACATTCGCGCTTACTTAACCAGTACGGTCGGTTAAGCAATTGAAGGTTTATGATAATTCAGGCATTAGTTGTCTATTCACTACTTAGGCAACACGTAATCTGGTAAAGAATCGTATAGTAAACTGTGTCCATAGTTGAACGCGCAATGTTTTCACCCAAAATAGTAAAGTAAAAGTAGTAAAACATGGGGCTATGAACTCACCTTAGCAAAATGAGCAAATGATAATCACGCAAGAAAAGATGATATTGAAATCTAGCCGCAACCTAGAATAATAACGCGTCTCAGAAACACAGAAAGTATGCCAAGAATTGCACAATATGTTCATCACCAAAAGACATCCATGTGTGTTTGCTTAGTTTGTTATTCAAAATATGACAAATAAATTTCTATATCAGTTTTTCGTTTAAGTTTCGATTTATGTTTAACCAAAAATTACTATTTTTAGAAAGTTTCTATTTTAGGAAAGTTTTTAGTTTCAAAATGTTAATACCGTTCCCTATATTTCTTAAGTTTCCATATTCTCAAAATGCACTAACTAGCCTTAATCGCTTGGCTTCTATGTCCGTTTCGCTAAATTTTTACCAAACTTACTATTTTTAGTAACTTTATCGCTTTTCCTAAAATATGCTAACGGCGTCTTTAAATGATACTAATCAATAGATATGTGTTACTATATGTTTTGCTAGTGTTTAGAAAGTCCAAAAATGTCCGAAAGTGTCCCGGAAAACTCGTTTTACTATTCACATCAGCACACTATTCATTCGGTTTTATCGAAAAACGTTTCAAGTTTCATTTGGTTATAACTTAGTCGTTTTAAATCCAATTTTAATGTGTGATATATGAAAATCTATCTATTCAAAACGAGCTCTCCAAAAACTACTTTTACGCATAATGAAAACATTTTTAGGTAGACCAAAACCTCAAAACTAAATTTGGGACAAACAAGCACTTTTTGTCAAAAACGCAACCAAATCACCCCACACTTCCAAAGTGCCTAATCTAGCCTAATCTCCATTCACAACTAATCACAACAAAACCACACCTAAATCTAACCTAATCCCTTCATTTCTATTGTTGAAACCACCTCATTATCTCTTATTCTCACCAAAAACATAATATTTAATTAGTGAAATAAAGTAGCATCATTATTTATAAAATCTTGCTTTGAAATCTTTTAAAAAAAATATAACACAACATATGGATGTATGTATCTTTGAACATATAAGAAGGACATAAGCAAACCACAAAGAAAGATCCAAGATACTTACAAGAATGAAGAACAAGAAGCAATAACACAAGATTTATACCCAAAATCACTAGATCTTGAAAAACCCTAAATAATAACAAACCCTAATTTGTAGATCTTAAAGAATATCCTTAAATCAAAGAAGCAATACTTGCAAACACCTTAGATGTTCTTAGAAATGAACTTAGTATGCTTGGATTATGCAAGAAATCAAAGAAAATGGGAACCCTATAAGGGTGTTGGTTGGCCGTCGGTTTCAAGAAGACAAGAGGGAGAGAAAGAAATTTTTGGAGGCTTGAAAATGATTATGAAACCCTAAGTTATGATATGTGATGGTATTTATAGGCCAAGATCTAGGGTTTTAACTTTTCAAGTGGAGTATAAGTGACCAACACACACTAAAGTGTGTGTGTGTGTGTGTGTGGTTTGGCAATAAGCAAGCCACAAGGGCCACGTGGTTCAAAATTTTTGATCAAGGTTCATGAATTAGGTCATAAATTTAAATTTTGGTCAAAATGAGAAGTCATGTGATCAAATAGTCACATGTTCTATTCAAATGGTGATACCTGTGCATGAAATAAACACTTTCATGTGTCACTTTCACCCACATGCATGGGAAGTTCAAGAAAAGATGCCATTTAATTAATTTTCAAGACTTATGGTGCATTTGGTTTGGGTTTAGGCGTCCACAATATAACAAGAGAAGAGGGTGAACGAAATTTTTGACTTAAGAATACGAGATGGACGATAACTAAAGTTTACACGAAAAGATTTCGAGTTTTCGGGGTTCCGTTAGGTCAAAAACGCGAAAAACGCAATTTAAACGTTAAGACGTAAAAATAAATACCGGGAGTGATCGTAAACTACGAAACACTTAAAAAAGATAAAATAACTCATATAATATCTAAACTTATCAAAATCCAAAGTCGGAACGCGTCCGATGATGTTTTTCAGGTTTACGCGGGTTAACTTCCCGGTAAACTGCCGGATTTAAACGTAACGTATAAAAATCAAAAATAATGATCGGAAAAGTTTAAAATATTGACCGGAAATTCTCGGGGTGTGACATTCTTCCCCTGTTAAAGAAGCTTTGTCCTCAAAGCTTAAGACGCGGGTTCAGGATTAACGAAAAGGTGAGGGTACTTTTTCTTCATTTGGTCTTCGCGCTCCCATGTAAACTTGGGCCCTCGTCTTAAATTCCAATAGACCTTTACGATTGGAATGCGGCTCTGCTTTATATGTTTAACTTCTCAATCCATAATTTCAACTGGTTCCTCAATGAAATTAAGCTTGTCATCAATCTGGATCTCATCTAACGGAATAGCTAGTGGTTCGTCTATGAAACACTTCCTCAAATTGGAAACATGAAAAGTGCTATGAACTCGGCTTACTTGCTCTGGGAGTTCTAGTCGATAAGCAAGTGTTCCTACTTTAGCAAGAATCTTAAAAGGTCTAATATAACGAGGGTTCAACTTCCCCCGTTTGCCAAAACGTATCACCCCTTTCCAGGGTAACACTTTCAACATGACCTTATCTCCAACCTCAAACTCCAATGGCTTACGTCTCTTTCCGGCGTAGCTATTTTGTCTATCGCGTGCAGCTTGAATAAGCTTCTTGATCTGGATGATCTTCTCAGTTGTTTCATGAACAATTTCCGGACCAGTGAGCTGAGCGTCTCCAACCTTAGCCCAACAAATAGGCAATCTACATTTTCGGCCGTAGAGAGCTTCAAACAGTAAAGCTTTGATACTAGTGTGATATATGTTGTTGTAGGAAAACTCCACCAAAGGTAGGTGTCTATCCTAACCTTTCCTAAAATCAATCACACAAGCATGTAGCATGTCCTCCAAGGTTTGGATGGTTCTCTCACTCTGACCATCAGTCTATAGATGGTAAGCCGTACTCATATCCAATTGAGTACCTAGAGCTTCGTTCAACGATTTCCAGAAATGAGAGGTAAACTTAATGTCTCGATCAGAAATAATCGAAACTGGCACTCCATGCCTCAAGACTACTTCCTTTAAGTATTGTCTCATCAACTTCTCCATTGAGTCGGTTTCCTTCATTGGTAAGAAATGAGTAGACTTTGTGAGTCGGTCTATAATTACCCAAATTGTATCTTGACTAGACGTCGTCTTTGGCAGCTTAGTAACGAAATCCATAGTAATGTTCTCTCATTTCCATACTAGGATTACCGGTTAAACCAACAAACCAGATGGTTTTTGGTATTCGTCCTTGACTTTGGCACAGGTCAAACATTTACTGATGTAGGTGTAAATCTCAGCCTTCATATTCGGCCACCAATATAGCTTCTTTAAATCTTGGTACATCTTTTCCGATCAAGGATGTACCGAATACTTTGACTTATGCGACTCGTGCATAATCAACTCTCTTAAGTTACCTTGACAAGGTATCCAACTTATCCCATTCAAGCATAACGTTCCATTAGCACGTTGCTCGAGCTTCTTAATCATACCGCACAGATCTTCTGTTTCATAATTCTCCTCCTTTCTCGCCTCAACCTAGGCTTCTAAGATCTGCACAGGGAGGTTCAGACCAATCATCAAAACTAAAGCTCGAACTCGTAGTGGCTT
>BQNB010141720.1:6504-17232 GCA_026074375.1 Tanacetum coccineum | reverse complement strand
GTTTTTGTCTGTTTTTGGTCATTTAAGCTCGTTTTTAGAGGTAAAAGATATGTGTAATTAAGCACTTATCAATAAGCTCTAATTCAGTTTAAAACTTGTTAAAAGCTCTTAAATACTGTTTTCAGTTGAATTTAGTTCAAAAATGTTCAATTGAGTTTGATTTTGGAAGCTTATGAAGAAATAAGCTAATATTAGCTTATTGAGCTTTTAGCTCAGGGAATAGAGGCAAGGTGCCATTAGGTTTCAAGTTTTTAAAGCCACTCACTCTACAAGAGTGGCTTAGTGCTGAGACTACAACTTCAGGTTTTAACTTTCTATATTTCATTTTAACAAATTCATAGCTTAATTCAAGTAGCTTATTTCCTTTGTTTACTTTGTGCTTAATACTGTCTAGACTTGTTTAGTTAGTTTTAATATGCATTTGTTTTAAACTTTTGTAGCTAAGATTCATCTAGTTTTCATAGTCTTCATTTCTGTCATTATTAAGTCTAATAGCCTAGTAGAGTAACTAGCTTATTTTTATACATAAGCTAAGCATTTTAGTTTTAAAATAGCTTAAGTAGGTCATTTTAAGTAGAAGTAGATAAAATGTTTTAGCTGGTTTAGTTTTTAAAACAGTTTTTAAGTACAATAAAGTTGGGACAGAATTGGTAAAGGGGTGTTTGGCATAAGCCTTAAAACGGGTCAAAATGGTTGTGGTTTGGGTTATGGTCATTAGGTTGGTTTAAGCTTAAGTATTAAGCTTGTGTTAAGCTGTCTTCATAAGTTTTAAAGCTTTAAAATTGATTTTCAAAAGTTTTTAAAACCATTTTCAAAGCTGTGAGTATTTTAAGAAAATCCCAAGTGCTTATTTAATTAAGCACTTGGATTTTGAGTGTTGTGTCAAAAAAGTGTGCATTTTGTGTGTGTTAAAGAGCTGCCAAAACCATCTTTGGTCTTTTGACTTTATAAGTCAAAAATCACCAAGCCTTTTGGTGGCAGTTTTAAAAACCCAAAGACCTTTTTCACCATCAAAAATCAGCAAGTAAAAATGATTTTTAAAAGCTCAAAATTTGTGCACAAGCTGTTTATCTAGAGTACTCAATCTGTTTTCAGTTTTCTTTCCAATTAGAGCTTATTTGACAGCTTTTAATAAGCTGTCAAATAAGCCACTCAAGTCTAGCTTAAATCTCCCCTGGTGCAAAGGGGAGATTTTAAGCCCCTTTCTCTTTGTCTTGTTGTGTTATAAAGCCCAATCTCTTGGCTTATTTTAAGAGCTTATAAGCTCTTGTATAAGCTTGTTGAATTTCAGCTTTTGAAAAGCTCATTTGTTGGCTTATTTTTAAGCCCAAACTAGCAGTTTGACTGTTTTTGGATGCCTTAGGTGTAGGATCACTTATTTTTGATTTTGGCTTATTGAGCTTATTCCATAAGCTCAAATTGTCTCCTAGTAGCTTTTTAAGTTAGCCTAGTTAGGGTGTGAGCTTATTTACCTTTTCCTAGCTTATTTGTCCAATAACTTTAAGTTTTTTTTAGCCTTTTTAAGCTTTTAGTGTCCTGCCATCATAAGCTGTTTCAACAGCTTATTAGGTTTAAGCATTTAGCCTTTTTAAGCTTATTTAGATTAGTTTAGCTCATCTTAGCTTATTTTAGCCTTAATCCTAGCTTATTTCGACCCTAAGTCCAAAAAGACTTAGCATTTTTCAAGCTTTTAAGCCCTTTAAGCATTTCTGCCAACTTTAAGCTTATTTTTCAGCTTATCCAGGGCTTTTCATAAAAAGTTGTAGAAGACAAAGTTGTTAAGCCCCACGAGCTTAACAACTTTGCTTCTTTGAGTTTTCAAAAAAAAAAAAAAGGGGAAGACACTTGGCCCGGGTGAGCAAGACTCGAACCCGGGACCAAGCGATACATCCCCCTTTTACACACACACTCTACCACTGCGCCCTTGGGTCTTTTTCGTTAAAGACTCAAGGGACTTTGCTTATATACACGTTTTGGCTTTAAAAGCTTATAAGCTGAAATAGCTTATTCGGGGCTTATTTTTTAAGCAAATTTTGTGTTTCTCATTTTTCGTAGGATCTTCATAGTATAAAGTAATTTTAGAAAAAATTTCAGAATTTTTCGAAATAGTTTAATATTTTTTATAATTTAATTTAGTTAAAAGTTTATTTAATTCATAAAAAATACAAAAATTGTCAAAAAATATTTGGCTTTTTTAGGAAATTTTCTGTTATCTTCTATGGTTGTTGGAAAAATATAAATTGTTCTAGCACCTCGCTGGCTTAGAGATCTTGCTCAGCTGTCGTGCCCTGTCCATTATCGCTCGCTACATGAAGCTCTCTAGAGAGAAGTAAATAAATCCCTCCAAAGACGAGATGACGAAGAGACTATTTGGCGCGCCCGCTCGTTCATCGCGCGGCCGCTCTCGGCCCTCACATTAACGGTAATCGTGTGCGTCGCGTCTTGCTCGTGTCTCGCATTCTTGCATTATTGGTCCAATAGGTAGCTCCTCTCCGAAAGCTGCAAAAATTCTTGTTAGGTCATATATTTATTTAAAGATTAAGTTTTTGTCCCTTTGTTCGGGCTTCCGTGGTGCTTCCGTATTTTCAGTTTAATTTCGTTAATTTTCTAGGTTTTCTATTATACGTTTTAGTTCGTTATTATCTAATTTACTTTTTAACTTCCCAACTAATTCTTCTTAAACTCAAATACTCTCGATTGTATGATTTTCCTTTCACGGCATCGTTGGGATTATAACGACCCTTCCGGGAAATTTATACTACTTCTACGGGGTATCATTGCTCTTGTTGATTTTAGGGAATTACCTATATATTTCTATTTATTATATATTATATATTTACAGTGTGAAAACAACCAATCAGTTGTTCATTTAACTTTATTTTGTTACTGTGATTTTTTAGCTAATTTTAACAAATTTATGTATTTCTATTTGCATACTTATCCTCTCAGAGAAGAGGCATTATCACTATAATAAGAAGAGTTAAGAGTTACCTCATTTGACGATTAAGCCATTAGACAAGTTTCATCATTAGTTTTGTCCTCGACGTCATTTTCGCTATCGCTCTAAGAACCTCCAATGAAGGCCTTTTGATCCTTGTTGTGAGGTAGTTTTGGACAATCGCCAATGAGATGATTTGGATCACCTCATCTAAAGCATTTCCGATCACTCTTTCCTTTCTTTTCATCCTCTTTGTCGACATTATGATTCTTTTTCTTCTCTTGGTTGCCAAACAAATTTACCCTTTCTTCTAAAGAACTTTTTAAAGTTCCTTACGGCCATGGCATATTCTTTGTTATCACTTTCGAATATCGTAGTTTCATCATCACTAGACTCTTTCTTAGCTTTTAAGGCAATGGATTTAACCCTTTCCTTTTTTCCTCTATAGATTTCAAACGCTTTTTCCATGACAATTTCATGTACTTTTAGATTGTCGATAAGCTCGTCTAGAGCTAGTGATGACAAATATTTTGATTCTTCAATCGCCGTGACCTTTGCTATCCATTTAGGATGTAGGAGTCTACGAAAATTCCCTATCATAGTTCTTGCTAGAGAACCCTTCATCAAGTGCTTTAAGACTAGTAATAATAGTGTTAAATCTAGCAAAACCGCTATCAATAGATTCTTCTTTAAGGATAGTAAATTGTTCATATTGTTGAATAAGAAGATCAATTTTATTATTCTTTACTTGTCTATTACCTTGATGCGTAATTAACAACGATTGCCAAATGTCTTTCGCTGTTTTACACATAAAAATTCTTTCATATTCCTTTTTAGGTAATGCATTGTAAAGAACCATTTTAGCTTTATTATTTTTAGCAAGTTTTCTTTTAAGATTATCGTCTTGTTGTTCAAAAGAAACTATTTCTAAAACTTGTGTATCTTTGTTTCGGGCAACCGGTGGAAAATTACCATTCAAGATAATATGCCAAAGATCTAAATCTTTTGCTTTCACATAAGTTTCAACTCTTTTTTTCCAATATAAAAATGATCACTTTTAAAAAGTGGTGGTCTTTGCATAGATTTCCCTTCTAGATATTTATCCAAATCCATAGATTGATTCAAGCTTTAATGTACAATATATGTGTTGGGAATTATACATTCCTAACTTAGTACCGTTAGTTATATACTTAGTACCGCTAGTAATAGTTAGTACTGACAGTACAAAATGTTAAGTACTGCTCAGATAGTTAGTACCGTTAGTATAAAATAGTTAGTGCCGTTTAAGAGATATGCATGAGATATTATAGGAAAAGATATGCATTATCTTTTACACGTTTTGTAAGCCAGGATCAGGGTTTTCCTTAATGTATAAAAGGAACTCTCACGGCATAGTTTGATAGATGAGTTCATTGTCAATCTAATAGTTAGCAATCAATATAAAAGCTTAGTTATTAATATTCATTGTTCTTCTTTGCATTATAAGTTAGATTCCGCATAACTTATAGTGTTCTTAATCATTGTTTCTCCTATAGTTTGTGTGAATCTATTCATATTAACTACAACCCTTAACAAGGTAGTAAGATCCATATTCAAAGGGATCCACAAGTGGTACATAGTGAAGTGGAAACTTGAATAAGAAGAACAGTTACATCTGTTTAGTAAACCTCCTCTTTAAATAAACTTAACATGTTGGATCAAGGCTGATGCTCACCTCCACCACACAAACCACCATCACAAACACCAACACAACAAACTCCTCACACTGTTTCAACAATCAAACTTCCTATTCTCAAGAAGGGAGAATATGATATATGGGCCATGAAAATGGAACATTATTTGGCCCATACAGACTATCCTATCTGGGAAGTTATTCAAAGAGGAAATGGTCCCGTGAGTGTCTCAACTGATACAAATGGTTTTTAATAAGGTTTACTCCCAAGATGCAGAAGAAACTTTCGCCAGAGAAAGAGACAAAGAAAAGCAAAGGACTACCTTGCTTTATGGTTTCCCAGAGTATCTTGCTAAAATATCATAAAAATGACTGATGATAAAGAGTGGGGAAGCTATCAAGTCTAGATTGGTGGAAATGATGAATCTAAGAGATGCAGAAGTCTAATTCTAAAGCACAGTTTGCAGCTTTCCTCTATATCAAACTCAGAAGGGCTACCTAAAGGCTATGACAGGTTTTAGAGTCTTTTGAGTCAACTAGAGATTCATGGTGTAGGCGTTTCCACTGAAGATGCAAATGAGAAGTTCTTTAGGTCTCTATTTTCTGCCTGGTCTCATGTTTCCTTAATCATGAGGACCAAGCCAGGAGTGGACAGTCTTAGTTTTGATGATATGTATAATAATCTTAGAGTCTTTGAGTCTGATGTTAAAGGCTCTAATGCATCATCCTCTAGCACACAAAATGTGGCATTCGTTTCAGAGAACACTAACAGTACTAATGATGTTAGTACCGCTTATGGTGTTTCTAATCTTTGTCATAACTCACCATATATATGAAAATACTTCATCCTAACTCCTTACTTCGCGAAAATCAATCCAGTTGTTACAATTGGCTTCATGAGGATTATAGAACAGTTGATGAGTTGATTTAGGAAGAAATGGACTTGAAATGGCAGGTATCCTGATTTCATGAGAGTGAAAAAGTTGACAAAAAGACAGGTAGAAAGCTACAATTTGATGCCAAGGAACCGGTTGGTTTTGATAAAACCAAAGTCGAGTGTTATAATTGTCACAAGACAGGGCATTTTGCTAGAGAGTGCAGAACAAAGGGAAATCAAGATAGTAAGAGGAGAGATGCTTGGAACTCTGGAAATAAGGATGGGAGAAGATCTGGTAAGCAGGAGGACTCTAAAGCTTTGGTGACTATTGATGGAGAAGGTGTTGATTGGACCAGTCACTCAGAAGAAGAAGAAGATTATGCTTTGATGGCTTGCAACAGTTCAGGCTCAGACACAGAGGTAACTTCTTGTTCAAAAGAATGTAAAGAGTCTTATGCTAAACTTAAAAAACTGTATGATGCTCAGAGGGAACAACTTGGAGATGCCAGTATAGAAATACAGGCATATACTCAAGCTTTAAAGAAAGTTGAAGCACAATTAGTTGCTCATCAACAAAGTCAACTTTGGTATGAGGAAAAGATAAGGTTTATGAAAATAGACTTAGATGATAAAACTGATGTCCTCACATACCATAAGAAACTGTTGGCAGAAGCTGAAAAAGAAAAAGAAGATTTAAAAGCTAAAGTAGAAAATGGCACAACTCTTCTAAAAATCTTGGTAAACTGCTAAATACTCAGATGAGTGCTAATGATAAATTTGGGCTTGGTTATGGGGATTACAGATATGATGGCATCTTGAGTTATGAAAATGAAGTTTTACAAAGTGTATTTATAAATAAGGAAAGTAATTTAGAAAATCAGCCTTTGTATGATAGGTTTGTCACAGCACAAGGAATGCATGTTGTACCCCCACCCATGACAGGGAATTACATGCCATTTAGACCTGATATTAAAATAGATTACTTACAATTTACATATGGTCCAAAATAGTCTCAAACTAGTGAATCTGAAACCCAAACCAGTGACTCTGATACTTGTGAATCAAATTGTAGTGATGAAACACATGAATCTTTGCCTGAACAAGCTGTCAATGAACCTAAAGTAGTAAGTCAACCTAAGGTTTGGTCTGATGCTCCTATCATTGAGGAGTATGAATCAGATAGTGAAGATGAGCATGTGTCTCTACCAACAGAAGAACAGGAAACACCTAGTTTTGCTAATAAGCAAGTAAAAACTCCAAGGGAAACTATTAAGAATCAATTCACACATAGTAAAAATCCTAAAGTTGACAAAAAGGGGTTGGGATATAGGTTTACTACAAAAGCATGTTTTGTATGTGGAAGTCTTAGTCATCTTATCAAAGATTGTGATTTTCATGAGAAAAGGATAGCTAAACAGGTTGAACTAAACAAACAAAAGGGTAAGGGTAATGTTCAAAGGGAGAATAAACCAGTTTGGAACAATATGCAAAGAGTGAATCATAAGAACCAATTTGTTCCTACAGCAGTACTAACTAGAACTGGCAAAATTCCAGTTAGTACTGCTAGAGCTAGAGACATAATTTTAACAGTCAGGCAGTACTAACTAATGTTGCAAGGAAAATTAGTACTATTAAATCTTTTGTGAATAAAGTTAGACCAAAAACTGTTTTTCATAAAACTCATTCACCATTTAGAAGGCCTTTTAATAACACAACAACACTTAAAACCACTTTTACAAAGCAAAAAGTTAATACTGCTGGGGTTAATTCAGTTAGTGTTATTGGGCAAAATAGGGAAACTGTTGTTAAGACCTCAGCAGGTTGTAATTAGAGAACCAAAAGGCATTATTGGAATAGAGTCTCTAAATACAATAGTGGATCAATGACAAGGACAAATGTATATTTTAGAGATCCACAAGGCAGACTCAAGTCAGCAATGGCTTAAGTCCCCAAGAGAAACTAATACTATTAGTTATATATAGTTAGTGTTGCCAGTACAAATGTTAGTACTGTCAGTTTATTAGTACTATTAGTATAGAAGTTAATACTATTAGTTATACTCAAAACTGCTTAGTATAATTACTGTTGTGATTATTGCACAAAATGTTATGGATTCTGTTTTCTTTGTCTATTGAACTAACTTTTTGCAGGTAAAGAAAAGTCTTAAATGAATCTGTTATGAAATCCCTAGTTTTTAGGGATGAATATTGAGATAAGATTGCCAACATTAAATGAAGTCTTAAGGAAATTAATGATGTTGGTTCGTGATTGGGTGCAAGATTAGTACTGTTTGTGTACTTAATACTGCTAGCTTTAAAGATTAATGCTGCTAGTTTTACCCGATATCGGACAACACACATTTTGGTTCTCGGATGATTTAGACAAAACTGAATTACTTTCAGTTTGTTCTTAACTGAATTTATTATCAGCAAGTTTAAATGGAGATGAGAAGGTTTGTTAAGTGTTGGTTTAATCACCACACAACAAATGGTCATCAGTTCACCATGCTTAATAGGCATAAGAACTGGCTAGTCCATAAGCAAACGGCTTGTGGTAAAGACTTCTCAAATCCGTTTATGGTTGACAATTTACCAAAAATTGTAGGGTTCTCAACTCACCTTGCTTCATGGTGTTGGCTAGTCCAGGATCAAACAGTTCTTGGTAAAGACTACTCAAATCTATTGATAGCTGATAGTTTGCTAAAAACTATATGGTTTATCAATGCACCATGTTATGGCAATGAAGCATTGGCTAGTCCAAAAGCAAACGGTATTTGGTAAAGACAAATCAATTCCGTTGATGGTTGACAGTTTACCAAAAACTGTATGGTAATCAACTCACCATATTTTGAAATAAAGAGTTGACTATCCCAGAGCAAACGGCTACTGGTAAAGGAATATCAAATCCGTTGATGGCTGGTAGTTTGCCAAAAACTACAAAGCCAACTTAGTTGGATGTTGTTGTGTAGCTGTGATGCAGAAGAGATGAGATGCAAATTCAAGATTAAAAGCGAAAGTATGATCTGCTTACAATAAAATCACAAAGCAGATGATCATAAAGATAAAGAATGCAGTCAAGAAGTGCTTGGATACAATCCTCAAAAGCTCAATCAGAAGAAACTTGAAGTTAACAAGTGAAGTTCAAGTTTAGGGGAGGATTGTTAGGAATTATGTAATCCAATTTTCTTACCATGGTTCTTGATTTGGAGAATACAAAGACCTCTCAACAAAGTGAGATTGCAAGCTTGAAAAGAAGAAGGTCAAGAACTCATAAGGTGAAAAGACTATACAAAGTTGGTTTGACTGCAAGAGTAAAAGTCCTCTGGTGATAAAGACAGCTTGGGTGATGATGCATCCAAACAGGGGAGGATAAATGATATTGTTGCTGATGAAGATATTACCTTGATTCTTAAATTAATCATAAAACAACTTAAGATGTAAAGAAGTGTTTGGAAGCATCCTCCTGGAGATTAAGAAGCTTTTAATGAAGAAACTTGATGATTAATCCAGATGAATATCAAGTTTAGGGGAGGATTGTTGGGAATTAAAAGTCTTCTTAATACTGTTAAATATTAATGCTACTAGTCAATGATAAAAGAGAAGTTTCAACTAGAGACATTAATGGTGATTGAAGACATTAATGTTGGTTGAAGACATTAATGATGGTTGAAGACTTTATGTTGATTGAAGACATTAATGTTGATTGAAGACATTAATGATGATTGAAGACTTTATGATGATTGAAGACTTTATGTTGATGAGAAGTTTAATTGAGGTGATTAATGTTGATTGAGGAGTTACAATTGATTATGGAAAGTATTGAATACATTTGATTAATGTTGACCACATAGTTAGAAACATATTGAATACTTAATTATGGTATTCAATATGGTTGACTAGATATGTTAGGAAAATATTGTAAACTCTAATGGACTTCTTGGTGTATAAAAGAAGGTCCAGGGTATAGAGTTAGATAATAGAATCAATAGTATCCAAACCTAATAGAAATCAATAGCAATATACGAAGTTAGTTTACAATTGTTCTTCTTAGTACTTGTGTTAAGATTCCGCATTAGCACATAGTATTCATACTCATATAGTTGATTTGGATTTATTTAAGTTAGATATTGGCTTACAAAAGGCTAATCAGATCCAAGACTTTAGACCTACATTTTGTTTTCTTAACAGACTTAGATTTGGAACTTGCATTCATATCAGAAACAAATTCAAGAAAGCACAATTCATGTCGCGCATCAAACATATTTCAATTACATTTAACGCACATAAGCTCATAATTTGCATTACCAGAAGGTTCAACACAATTCTTTTTATTTAAATTAGACTTAACGATCCTAGAGTGGTCTTCTACTTTATTCTTCTTCTGGGTCCTACTTGAAATCTGCTAGGTCCTATCATTCTTTTTATTGTCTATATACTTTGACATGCTAGATTTAGTAGACTTGCTAGCTCCTGTAGAAGTTGACACAGAATTGTTACTGGTCTGTTTGGTCTTTCTTTAGGAAGAACCTAACTGTTTTTTGGATGTGCTTGATGATATAATGGGTTCAGCAAACCTAACCGTTTTCCTTTTGTTGATAGGCGTGACAGCAACTAATTTCTCACTAGGTTTGTGAATATCAGGGCAAGTATCTCTAACATATCCTAGCAACTCTTGAATTAGCTTAACATACTTATAGGCAGAATAAGATGCACTATCTAAAGGGTTTCGTGATTTAGCTTGCTTAACTACCTCCCTAAGAATAGCAGCTTGTTCTATAGTATGCTTAAGGTAGTATTCGTGAGCTTCCCTATTGTTCTTAACCTTAGGAGACAAAATTACCTGGTCAAGCTTATACATTCCTAGAGCAATAGTGGTAGCATTTGACACTTGGGCAGCATTGTCAACTATGTCTTTTCCTTTGAGTTTCCTAAGATCATTTTTTAATGTTGTTATGACAAAAACATTTTCCTGGAGTTGAGCATTTAAATCAGTAATTTCAACAGACTTCTGATTTAATTTATTTACCAAAGATTCAGCATGTTCTTTAGCCTAAACACGTGATGGTTTAATTGAATCATAAAGTTGTTTATAAGTCTGTTTCAGATGCTCATTCTTAGCAATTAGTTTTGTCACCCTATGTTCCAGTTCTATGTTGATTGTCTTAATTTCATCTATGTCCTTTTTTCACACTGTTTGTGGTGGAAGTTTTATTCAAACGTTTAATGTTTGCCTTCAACTTCT
>BQNB010141719.1:4325-17232 GCA_026074375.1 Tanacetum coccineum | reverse complement strand
TATCATCAAAAGTCAATCTAATGACTTGAAGAGCTCATACTATCAACATATTAACATCCCAAAGTCAATTTAACAACTTGAAGTCAAATTTAACGACTTGTAGGATTTATAACACTAACACATTATCATCCAAAGTCAATTTAACGACTTGTAGGATAGATAACTTAGACAACAATTGTAATGATATGTCAGGATAGTATGTAATTTGTAAAACACATGTATTCGTAATTTATAGCAGGTACCCCCCTCACGGGTTTATGAAAAGATTGAAATACTAGGCTATGAATTCACTAAGTCTTTGAAAGTAATCACATTGTTATAAGATAAACGAGTATGTAAAAGAGTTTGTAACAAGCATGTATCCCCCTCGCGGGTTTATAAAATATGTAAATAAGTAAAGGCAAGGTTATGAACTCACTAAGTCTTTGAAAAATAATCACATTGTTATAAAATAAGTATGTAAAAGAATTTGTTCACAATCTTAACCGGGGAAGGTTGATATAGCAAAATGATAGTAAATAGCCACGTCAAGCAACCTGAGTAAATATGTCAAGTCTTAGGTAGATTGTACTCTAGAACTTTGGTTCTAAGAGTTATGAATTTGATTAAAGAGTTTGGAATTATTGTATCACCGTTCGGGCCATCATAATTCAGAAGTCATTCAGTAAACGTTTGAGGAGCTAGGGCACTTTAAATCGTAAACCCAACAACTCAAGTCAGAACGTATACAAGATGAAAACCCTCTTAATATGAAGCTCCCTAGTATTGTGATACGATATAATCGGTTTTAAGCGTTTTAATCAATATCTGGAAATGTTAAGCACGTCAAGCGTTAATTAAAGTTATGTATTGTAATGTTTTGAACATGATTTTATACTTTTTCAAAATGTTACATTTTAGACCCTTGAGAATGAAATGGCAAAATATACCACACACACAACGATATCTATCTATTCTATCTATCATACGTTTACGAGTTGTTGGCACCTTCAAGTTTGAAAAATATACCATGTCCTGTAATAATACCCTTGCAATTTAAAATGTCGTGGGACTTATTAGATCCCCTTTAGTTATGTACTTTGATAATTAATGAAATTGTCGTCACCTTTTACACAACACACACACACACACCACACACACCACACACACACACACACTACACACACACTCACACACAACCACACACACCTTTACAAAACATGTCCAAATTGCCATGCAAGATTACCGATAGCCACAACAATATGTAGTGATCTGTGATTGTGACTCACACTACATCTATCTCTATCTCTAATCCCAAAATTTCCTTGCTCAAGAAGGTTGGTTAAGATTCATAGGGTAAATAAATAGTGTTAAGCTAGGAATGAGAGGGTGCACACACACAGCACGCTCTGGTAAGATTTGGCAATAAGAGTCGACTGTTTAGAAGGGTTGGAATTGTAATGATGGTTGATTGTTAAAAGCCGAAATAATGATATTGGGTAACTCGAATTGTGTGGTTATGGATTTGTTGTGTTGAGTTTAGTTAGCTGAGATAGGAGGTGGGTCGAGTGTGTGAGTGTGTGTGAGAGAGAGATTTTATGATAACACATAGCTGTCTGAACTTCGAATAATAGTTAGTAAAAAATCCGAGCTAACTAAACGCTTATTTTTTTCCGTATTGGATACAGCATGGTGTTTAGGTTATTTGTATGGGTGTGATGTTTATGTGTTTGTTTTATTTTTATGAATTAAGGGGGGTATTTTTTGAGTTTTAGTATATTTAAATTTTCGATTAGTCACTTGTAGTAAGTAGAGAAAAAGAGGATGTAGTTATTGGAGGAAAGGAGGGATTAAAAGGATGTCATTATAATTATGTTAAAAGTAATTGCTAATATGATGGTTATAGAGGTGTATGGTTAGTAGTATAGAAAGGGTAGGTTCTATTTTACTACATAACCTTATGCCCAAATTTCATGTATGATAAGTGTCATGATAACTTGACTCATGAGGCTATAGGATAGTAGGATGAGCGAGAATGTAGTATTGCAAGTGTAATTTGGAGGTGTTTGAAGGCCATGGCTAGAAATGAAACAACAAGGAAAGGATGTGGCTTCTTGGAGGCCAAATGATGGATTTAAGGTGCTTGTAAGCAGCTTGGAGACATAAGGGTGATGTAATGGAGGTGCTTGAGGTGGTAGGTTGCTTGGTTGTAGGTTAAAATGGGTAAAAATGAAGAAAAAGGCGTACGGGTTCAAACTAGCTCGGGTTAGGGTTTTAGATTTAAATTTCGTGTACATTTGAGTTATAAGTGTGGATTAATGTTTTTAAGGATTTTATTAAGGATTAATAACAAGAATTGATAGGGGTTGGTTTAAAATGGGCGAAAATGAGTAAACGGGTCCAAAGTTCCAATTAGGGCACAATTAGGTTTTCTTGGATTCAATTTGCATATTGTTGAAGTAAAATGATGAAATGATGATTGTATATGCTTGAGAATGTTTTAAAATTAAGTTATTTACAACTTATTTGAGTACATTTGTTTAGGTTTACAATGATAAAAATGAAGAAACGGTCAAGGTTTATGTATTTGCTCGGGTAGGGTTTCTGACTTTTATATTAGGTGTTAAAGAGTAAAAATGTGTATGAAAGATATGAATCGAAAATAAATTAGGGTGTACACAATTGTGATTGAGTGTAGTAGCTTGTACTAAGTGATGGTGAAGAAATTAGATGAAAACGGAAGGGTAAAACGGCTATTTTAGATGTCAGCTTAATGAGAATTGTACATTGTGCTTTGAAAACTTGTATCTTGACTTGGAGGAGTTGTGTTATATTTCAAATAATTTCTTATGTAACTTGTATATATGCTTTAGGAGCTTGTACATTCACTTAGATATATCCTTCATGGAATTTACGGGTTTTAGAGGTATAAGGACAACGTTTTAAAGCCCGTTTTGATATAATGTTGCGAATGGTATATTATAGGAATAATGTACTTTGTAATAAGGATATGATGATATTGACTTGACATATTGTGATGTTTGCTTGACATATATGAAGACATGATTGCCATAGATAGGTTGTGTGAGCTCGTCTACTTTAGTTATGTAAGTTACATGACATACTGAGATATTCACAATGCAAGTAATGTAATAAAGAGAAAATTTTCCCCGTATAATGGTGATCATAGTAAAATAGGTTTTGCATTTGATGAAAATTCTTGGGTTGTTATAGTTTTAAATTTCAAATGTTGGCTATTAATTCCAACCTTAAGTCTACATGTTAGACAACTCTCATAAATATTTTTCTCTTTAGATTTTCTCATTTTTCATATTCTTTAATCATTATACTTGTTTCATAATCCATTACAAGTGCTCAACTTATTCCACTCTTTAGTGAAGAACACTAACTAAGACATAAAGCTTCAAGTGTTATTAGTTTAGTTGTGTCATCACGATTGTGATAATTATTCATCTTGTATATCTTGTGTTGTGTGTTGTGTTTATCATATGTGTATGATAGGTTAGTATTTAGGCCATAAAATACATAATATGTTAGATTGGTTCTATCTCGAAGTAGAACTCGGTATTTAGCTTAGTACCAGAAAAAGTTTAAGCGACGTGTACGGTTTTCTCCGCCTAAAGGAAGCTTGTTGACATACTGGAGAAAACTCTCAAGTTGGGTACTTGAGGAGTAGAGTAGGGCGAAGAGGAGCTTCGTAGCCGAACCACTATAAATCATTGTGACATCGGTTTGATCTTTCTTATCTTTACTTGTTTATACTTTGTATTTACTTATTTGTTTATTACATCGCTATCATATACACTTGTGTATATCTCTTGAATTCACATAAGTCGACAATCTAAGTTTTATGTTAAAACGCTAAAAACTATTCAACCCCCTTCTAGTTTCCACAATTGGTATCAGAAGCCAATGTTACCTAAGATCTTTAACGTATATTGTACATTAAAGCTTAAATCGATCTATGGATTCGGATAAATATCTAGAAGGGAAATATATGCAAAGACCATCACTTTTTGAAAGTGATTGTTTTATATATTGGAAAAATAGATTTGAAACTTATGTAAAAGCAAAAGATTTAGATCTTTGGCATATTATCTTGAATGGTGATTTTCCACCGGTTGCTAGAAACAAAGAAACCCAAGTTTAAGAAGTAGTTTCTTTTGAACAACAAGATGATGATCTTAAAAGAAAACATGCTAAAAATAATAAAGCTAAAATGGTTCTTTATAATGCATTACCTAAAAAGGAATATGAAAGAATTTTTATGTGTAAAATGGCTAAAGATATTTGGAAATCGTTGTTAATCATACATCAAGATAATAGCAAAGTAAAGGATAATAAAAATGATCTTATTGTTCAACAATATGAATAATTTACTATCCTTGAAGAAGAATCTATTGATAGCGGTTTTGCTAGATTTAACACTATTATTGCTAGTCTTAAGGCTCTTAATGAAGGTTTCTCTAGAAAGAACTATGTTAGGAATTTTCTTAGGGCTCTACATCCTAAATGGAGAGCAAAGGTCACGACGATTGAAGAATCAAAACATCTGTCATCACTAGCTCTAGACGAGCTAATCGGCAATCTAAAAGTACATGGAGCTGTCGTGGAAAAGGATTTCAAAATTTATAGAGGCAAAAAGGAAAGAGTTAAGTCCATTGCCTTGAAAGCTAAGAAAGAGTCTAGTGATGATGAAACTTCGACATCCAGAAGTGATGACGAAGAATATGTTATGGCCGTAAGGAACTTTAAAAAGTTCTTTAGAAGAAAGGGTAAATTTGTTAGGCAACTAAGAAAAGAAAAGAAGTAATTTCGATCAAAGGGAGAGAAGAAAGGAAAAGTGAGCGAGAAATGATTCTTTAGATGCGTGATCCAAATCAATATCGCAATAGTCAAAGCCTCCTCCAACACAGATCAAAAGGCCTTTATTCGAGTATTCTTGGAGTGGTAGCGAAAAAGAAGCCGAGGATAAAATCAACGATGAAAGTTGTCCTGCATTGCGTCAAGTCTGTCAAATTAGGGTAACTCTTTACTGTTATCATTATAGTGATAATGCCTCTTCTATTGATGACGATAGTATGAAAATTGAATATGATAACTATGTGAAATTAGCATAAAAATCATCAACAAAAACAAGATTTAGAAAACTAAAAGAGATATTTTAGAAAAAGAAATCTTAGAGTTGAATGAGAAAATTAAGAAACTTGAGAGAAATAAAGAAATTGACATTGTGTGTGAGTCGTGTAAAGAACTTAAGTTAGAAAACGACAAACTTAAGGAAACTAAAGTTAAATTTGTAAAATTTGATAAAAGCTCTATTTCACTAAGAGAAATGCTAAATATTCAAAAGTCACCTAGTTGTAAAATAGGTATAGGATTTGATAGTAGTAAAGCGTTAACAAGCGAAACAAAACCCATTAGCTTTGTTGGGTCATCCGTTGAAAATGCAACCGACGGATCCACCATAAAGGTGCACGGATCCACCATCCCTGGATCCGTGGATCCGCTAAGTAGCCAAAAATTGGCAGAACACGTTTTTAGTCCACCTATGTCTTCGAGATCGGATTTTGTCATTACTAGGAAGAAACTAATACATAATAAGATTAAAGAGTCAAAGAAACCGTCTTTAAAACAATCTCTTAAAAGTGGTTTAGGTTATGTCAAAACCGAGTCTAGATCTAAAACACCTCCACCTAGAAGAAATAACTTTTCTCAACAAAGACACAACACACCTCAACATTGAAGAAACTCTAAAGAACCAATTCATCAAAACTTTTATCCTATGAATTAGAGTAACAACCAAAATCAAGGTTTTGTACATATGGGAAATTGTATCCCATTTTAATATCCTAATCACTTAAAATAAATGCAAGGGATGTACAACACTAACGTTTTCAGACCCATGAGATATTGGGAACCAAATTCTTGAATTTGTTTTTGTCAAAATAGGTATGCTTGAGAACGTGTTTGGAACCGGATGAATGGATTAAAGATAGCGGTTGCTCCAAACATATGACCGGTAACAAAAGTCTATTCTCTACCTACAAAGCATACGACGGAGGTAATGTTGTCTTTGGAAGTAACTTAAAAGGAAAGATCATAGGCAAAGGTACGATCTCAAATGACTCTCTTACTATATCTAACGTAGAACACGCAGATAACTTAGCATTTAATTTACTTAGTGTCAGTCAAATTTTTGATAATAAGTGTAGAGTCTTATTTACGGAAGAAGGTAGTGAAATAATTAAAGATGGTAAAATAATAGGAAATGGGATTAGGAAAAATGGTTCATACATAATGAAATTAGAAATAAGTCTCAAGACAAATTATGTCTTGCCAGGGTAGTGTATAATTCTACCTTACGGTATATATGACTCGGTCACGCAAACATGCATTTAATTCAATCTTTGTCATCCAAAGAATTAGTTAGAAATCTACCTAAGCTAAAATATGATAAACACTTTTGTGATGCTTGCAAAATTAAGAAGCAAGCCCATGCAAGTCATAAAGCTAAAAGTATGGTTTCTACTAAAAGATGTTTAGAATTATTACATATAGATTTATTTGGTATGTCTGCTATTGAAAGTTATGAAGGTAACTTGTACACCTTAGTAATAGTAGATGATTAATTTGGATACACTTGGACTAATTTCTAAAAACAAAAAAACAAGCATGATAAATTTAAAATAATTAAGTAGAAAATTCAAACCAACTAGGAAGTTTTTTAATTTCCCCCATAGTAAGCAATTAAGACAGACAGGTTGGAAATTGATAATGAAGTTACAATTCGGAAGCTTATAGTGATGCAAAGTCGATACTAATAACTGTCTCTGGCTCACGTACTCCACAATCAAATGGGGTAGTAGAAAGAAAGAATCGGACTTTATAAGGAATGTCTAGGACCATGTTAAACGAAAAATCCATTCTACAAAAGTTTTGGTGTAATGCCGTTGATACGTCAACTTACATTTTAAATAGAATTTTAGTTCGACCAATACTAGGAAAAATCCCTTGTGAAATATTTAGAGGTACGAAACCCTCTTTAGAATATTTCAAAGTGTTCAGAAGCAAGTGCTTCATTTTAAATACTAAAGACTATCTAACCAAGTTTGACCCGAAGTCATACGAAGGTGTCTTTCTAGGATATTCTCAAAATAGTAAAGCCTATATAGTATTAAATAAACATACAATGAAAGTCGAAGAATCACTTAACGTGACATTCGATGAAATTCCTCCTCCTACCAAATTATCACCATTGGTTGATGATGATGTTGGTGAAGAAGAAGCTATAAAAAATATTACTAAAGTAGTAAATAACAGTAATGAAGAAGATGCGTTGATAGAAGTTCACGAAGTCATTAACATCAAGGAGTCCAAGAATCACCTACTAGAACAAGTCATAGGAAATCTTAATCAAAGAATATTAAGATCACAAGCCCAAAATCATAGTAATTTTTTTTTATTTTTTTTTTTTTCTTTGTTTTATTTCCACCATAGAACCACAAAATGTTAAGAGGCATTAGGAGCTAGAGTTGGGGTTATAGCTAGCAAGAGAATTAAATCAATTTATAGCACAATATAGTGTGGGATCTAGTTCCAACTACACAAGATCATACCTTATAATGGAACAAAACGGGTCAATAAAAATAAGTTAGATGAAAACTGTATGTTTCTAGAAATAGGCTAGACTATAGCACAAGGATAATAATCAACAAGAATGTATATATTATGATGAAACTTAAGCTCCGGTATCTTAGGGTTAGAGCCTATTAGCAATCTTAATCTTGCTATTGCGTGTTGGATCGGTGTAAAACTATTAGGGAACTACCCCACTTCGATGTATGGTATCCCGAAAGAACCGGAATAGAAACTATAGTTTACACCGACTCCAACCACGCAAGCGACTACGTTGATCAAAAAAGCACTAGTGTTTTTTTTATTTGTACGTTCACGGGTCGTTTATTTAACATCTTGTTCTTTAAAGAAACAACACGCCCTTTGCGTATCTCCACGAGCCAAAGCCGAATACGTATCCGCACGGAGAAGGCTGTCACAAGTAGTATAATTGAAACAAAAGACACACGCCTCGACGATGTTCTGATTATGTGCGACAATAAAGGCGCAATCGACTTAAGTAGAAACCCCGTACAACACTCTAGAATTAAACACATAGAAATCCGTCACCACTTTCTTCGCGACAACGTCCAAAAGGGCAACATTTCTATCGAGAAAGTTGCATCCGAAGATAACATAGCCGATATATTAACTAAGCCTTTAAAACGTGAAGTATTTAATTATATAATATTAGGACTAGGAATGATGGAACTCATCATGGATAGTGATCCTCCATCCTCCCAAAAATAATTGTAAGCGGAAATCTAATGAAGTAATTAATCATTATTCAAAAGATATTAATTCTCATTACACGTTCTAATTACAAACTTCCAATCATGAACATAATCGAGATTAGAATTTTATTATATCAAGAAAATATCAATTAAATGACCATAGATATTTTTGAAATCTACGTGTACTACCATTGGTGGTCAATACACGAAATTACGAAATCGATTGAAAAAGACGAAAAGAACAATCATCAAATTACAACTTACACTTTTGTTGACGATGTTTTGTTAAGTCTATAAAGTTCCTCAATATTGTGTTATTAGCAATGGTCAAAAATATGCTAAAAGTTAACACACTCCTAGTAGGATCGACTTCGTTGAAATTCCATCAGGAAATTCATGACAAGTTACACGGTTTACTCAAACCTTGGACGTCGACTCCGTAAATTGAATCACATGCTCCTAATAACATGTATAACACACTCCAATTGCTAAAAACATAACACCATGTCCCAATTTGGCTAAAAACTACGTTGTCATTTTTAAGCACGACACATATCCATGGATCCACACAGGGAGATCCTCCCATATAGGTAGATCCGTGCTTAAAAAAACGGGTACACACGAGGTTTAAACCAATTGGGACCACATAACACTCTATCCAAACACATAATTCGACCCAAACACTCAAAACCCTCAAATAAAATCTTTAATAATCGGCAATTGAGGCTATAAAACACAAAGATCATCAACAAATCATCAATCATAATCAACAATTGTAAGTGATTTCATCTTATTTTCTTTTTAAATTTTGAGTCTAGGGCTTTGATTTTACACCAAACCAATAATTTGGGTGATTTTAATTTCGTGCCACTTTTTAGTACAATTAGGATGAAGATAGGAGTAAGTATAACTATTTTGATTCCCATAGACACTAGAATTGCATAATTGAAGTAGATAGTAAAAATAAATTTTTGACAAAAACCCCAAATTATGCTCTTCAAACAAAAATCTCACGTCTAGGAATTTTTCAAAATCAATGTTGATTAACTACATTGTTCATACAACGTAAAAACGTTTTCATCATGTATATGATCTCATTAATGTTCATACGAAGTGTATAACTCATATGCACTTTTTGTTTCATTCAACTAGAGAGATATCAAACTTAGGTGGTGCGCTAAGGTTTGCTTAATACTAGTATTATAACCTTTTCTTTTGTTAGAGTCAAGCAAACCACACTTCCACATTGTTTGCATATAGACACACACTTAGGTGATCATAAATGCAACTTGTTTTGATGATTGAGTCATTTGAATTTATTTTATAGGTGAAATCATGAAGCAAATGCTTCACAATGAACTTCAACAAACCATTGCCAATTCACCAAAACTTTCTAATGAAAATTTATAACAACCCGAAATTTTCATCAATGAAATATCTACTTATTATATTATGATCACATTTGTACGGGAAATTTTTCGCTTCATTACATTCTATTATGTAACATTATTTGTGCTAAATATCCACACCTGTTTTCCAACTTTCCATCATCATCCAACTAAATCTCGGGATGAGATTTTCTTTAAGAAGGAGGGACTGTAACAACCTGTATATTTCAACAATGTAATTATCTTATCATTATATATGAACCACTTTTTACGGGGAAATTTTTGCTTAAACTCATAATGCAACGTAACTTGCATTACTATTCACTCATATGCAAAGTAACTTGCATATCTAAAGTAAACGAGCACACGTACCCACATTATCTATGAATATGTCAAGCAACCATTCATAACATGTCAATTCAATGACATATTACCTATTTTAACATATATGTTATCTATTTAATATCATTTTACAACAATAATACCAAATAAGCCTAAACCGCTAACGTTTATGCTTAAACCTTAATTTTGGGCAATGTAAACACCTAAAGTGAATGCACAAGCTACAAAAGCTCAAATACAAGTAATATAACATCTCATATGAATAAACTTTCCTTTTAAAGTAAGGTACAAGTCTTTAATGCATAATGTATAAGTCATTAATGCACGATATCCAAAATAGCTATTTTACCTCTGTTTTCCTAAGTAAACTTGTATAATCTATCAAGTACAAGTTACAAGAAAGTCATGCACTTCATATACATCCTATAACCATTATCATATCATGAAATTACAAGAAACCTAAATTAGAAACCCTAACCCAAGCTAAATAGTAATCCGTGACCCGTTTATTGATTTTTATCCATTGTAAACCTCAACCAACACTCGAATAAGTTGTAATAACTTATATTACAACATAATCAATCACATTCCATTCTTATTTCAACATTTCATTTCCATTATACACGAATTAAAACCAAGAAACCCTAAATGTGCCCTAAATGGAACATTTGACCCATTTACTCATTTTCACCTATTTTAAATCCAAACCACTTATGAATTCTTACTAATAACCCTTAATATGAGTCTTGTGAACATATATCTATCATTATATTAACAATATACACGAATTGGAAGCATGAAAACCCTAATGAAACCATTTCGTGCCCTAATATGACCCGCGACACATTTCACCCATTTTCTACCCATTTATACCCAAACCACTTATCAATTCTTGATTATAATCCTTAATACAAGTCCTATGATCAGTAATCTACCATTCCTAATCAACTACACATGAAATACAAGCTTAAAAACCTTAAAAAACCCTAATCATGCCCTACTTGAACCCGCGACCTTGTTCTTTGCATTTTAACCCATTTTGACAATAACCTTTGCAACCAAGCACCTTCATGACAAGAACCTCACTTCCTTAGCTGCTTACAAGCACCTTACCTCATCTCCTTGGTCACCAAGACTTCACAAATATCTCCTTGTTCCTTATCTAAGCCGCAGCAAGCACATGGAGTATCCAACACCTTCTAGCTAATTTCTAGCTTATACAACTCATCCTCTAGCCTATCCACATCCATCCCTAGCTTGTACACATGTTCTAGATCATATCATAAGGAACACTTAGCCTCCAAGGTCCATTCGAGTATAAATAGGGCATAAAACACTCCATTTCAATTCATCCCACACTTCCTCTTCTATAACCCATCAATGGTAGCTATTATCTGCTCCATATGATCCTAAGAACATCTAATAACAAGAAACAAGTGAAGCTTTGAAGATTTGAAGCCCCAAAAATAAGAACAAAGGCGTACGAGTGGAAATTCTACCCGAATTGACCCATTTTGATTTCTAGCTTAACAAATCATTAATTTAAATTTTTGTTACATTAAAACATATTATTTTAACTTATATTAACAAGCTATAACCTACAAAGATCAATTGGAATATTAAACATAGCTTGCATGTAAGTTATGACCTGATTTGTAAATTATTTCCATGCAAGGGGTATATACCGTAACTTTTGAAAACTTATAAGTACAAGGGCTGAAAATGACATTTTATGAAAGTTATAACTATAAGGGTCTATTATGTCACTTTCTAAAGTGCAAGGTTTACTTTGTACATCTTTTAAACTTGAAGGACCAAACTCGTAAAAGTGCAAACTCCAAGGGTATATTTTGCCATTTTCATTCTTAAGGGTCTAAAATGTAACATTTTGAAAAAGTATAAAAACATGTTCAAAACCTTATTAAACATAACTTTAATTAACACTTAACGTGCTTATCATTTCCAGATATTGATCAAAACGCTTAAAACCAATTATGTTATAACTATTATATAATTCATCATCGATGTGCTTTCAAAATTTTTATTCCGAATCTATATCATATCACAATACTAGGGAGCTTCATATTAAAGGGGTTTCATTATGGTATTACGTTCTGACAGAGTTGTTGGGTTTACGATTTAAAATGCCCTAGCTCTTCAAACGTTTATTGAATGACCTCTAAAATATGATGGCCCGAACGGTGATACAATACTCTAAAATTAATCAATCAAATATCATTAATCTTTCTCAAAGTTTTAAAGTACAATCATAAACTAAGACTTGACATATTACCTCAGGTGCGTGTTGAATCCGTTATACTTTCAAACTTAATCAGATCCCCTGTACTCTTAAGGTGAGTTCATAGCCTCACTTTTCAATCTCTTTTCATAAAACCCATGAGGGGGATACATGCTACAAATCCTGAATACAAGTGTTTTCTAAATGTATGATATCCTGATATATTATTGCAAATGGTATCTAAGTCCCTCTTTATGCCAAAAGTCCCCCACCATCATGGACCATTAATTACTTGAACCGAACGTACTGGTTGAGTAAACGCAAATATTATGGATAGTACTATCGGAATTGACGAACCCGTTTGGTTTATGCTAGTGAAAGCAACCGAACGCACTATATTTGAATGACAAATATGTATATGGCAAGTACCTACACGGGGGCCATTATCCTTATATACACCACACATTGGGTATATACACCAGTCAGTTTGAGTGCCATGAGCTTAGATGAAATAAATGTAATAATGCAATAATTCATTGTTGATGTGGTAATACATTGATAATACTCTGTTTTTCCATAATAACTGT
>BQNB010141717.1:0-17232 GCA_026074375.1 Tanacetum coccineum | reverse complement strand
TTTTTCTTTTATTTATTTATTATACATTTACTTTAATTTTAAGTAAAAACCTTTAATTATTTTGCTAAACCTTGAATTTTCAAACTAACCTTCGATTCTAACTATTTTTAAAAATAAAAATTACTCTACAATCTATAAAATACTAAACTAATATATATAATATGAATTACATATACATAGTACGTACACAGAATATTACGTACACGACATTTGAAACTACGCAAAGCTTTCAAATGATTTGATTTCCACAAGTACCATGATTCATCACTTATGTACTTCCATCTCATACACATATAAAACACATAAAACACATAATGACACACATAAACTGAATTATACAGGCTTTAACTAACCTACTAAAATCTCATTTGTCACATGAATCTATTGATATTGGCTTTGCCAAATTTAATACTATAGTTACCAGTCTCAAAGCACTTGACGAAAGTTTCTCTAGTAAGAATTATGTTAGAAACTTCTTGAGAGCTCTTCATCCTAAATGGAGGGCCAATGTAACTGCAATAGAAGGGTCAAAAGATGTATCATCACTTTCTCTAGACGAGTTAGTCAGTATTCTCAAAGTCCATGAAATGATAATGGAGAAAGACTCTGAATTAGTTGGAGGCAAAAGGGAGAAAATAAAGTCTCTTGCCTTGAAAGCTACAAAGGAGTTTAGTGATGATGAGAACTTTTATTAGTTTTAAGAGTTTGGTAATGGTGGTGAAAATGACATATTTATTCTTTTAAAAGCATTTGTTTGATCTGATAGTCTGATTTTGGATACTCAAAAAATATAAGAAGATTTTTCAGCCCTTCTGATTTCTTAGCTAAGCCACGCATGCAATTGTAGCTTGGAATTGCTATTATTAAAATGGTTGTGTGCGATGCATTTTAGAAATAATAGTAATTTTCTATGCAATTTTTGTTGAACTTGGTTATTTAACTAAATTATAAATATTTTATGTTAATGGAAAATTTATATATGTGGTGTCAATGGAAGGTTTGCAAGGTCGAGTCGAGTTTTGGTTCAACAATGGCTGCATAGATGAATCTCACAAAGTGTTGATGGTACTTGATACATGCGAAGTGAAAAATAAGGTATCTATAATATTTGTGAAACATTGACTAGGATCTCACTTGTGTTTTAGTAATGACAAATAAACATTCACAAAACTTAAAATAACAAACGATAGCCAAAATTTGGAAAACTAGGAACTTGTTTTGGAGCGTTGATGGCGCGTAAGCGCGTGGGTCAATGCGCCAGGGGTATGTACATGATGCTTGATCATTTGAGAACACTTCAAATGAGGTTTAGACTTAAAGAGAAGCAAAAACAAATCATCTCGTTTTTAACAAAACGCCAACTCAAATCTTTTATTAATCGTCTCTAGCCAAGGCCGAAACTTCTTTCTAAACCTAGTATGAATATAATTTCAACATACAATCAAACGAAAGTATTCATTTGACCTTAATCCGGATTTATATTGTTCCTAATCATGTATTTGGTTTTACTCCCTTATTGGTCAAACTAACTCAAAGGTCACATTGCGTAAATGCATCCCTTCCCGTTATGGGATATGCTTTACTTAAGATGCAAAGCACTTAGCTTGCTTGCATCAAGATGATTAGTGATCAAATTCATTGTTCAAAATCATTGATTAAAGTCTAAATGACTTATTGAGTTTGTGGTAATTGAAGGTTAATCTTACTTTAAATCCTCCTACCTTTTCTATATAAAAGATTTACAAACTATCACATGTATTTCTCACATGTCACCTACACCTCACTTACTCTTCTATAAACATCATCCTAATAATTTGTTAATCCCTTATACCCAACAAATGATTATTCACACTTTCTACACACTCTAAACATTCCTTTCCTAAACCATTACATAATCACATTTGCCCATCTCTTTTCTTTCTTTTGGTAATGAGATTATTAACTCAACCAGTCATTTGATTATCACCTTCATCAATTAAACCTTATTCGCTAAAACGGCTTAAACCTTCCTCACTTAAACCTTCTCTAAAACACACCCACATAGGACAACTTACATTCTGTTACACCATTGTACTTGTTGTCCCACAACATTCCAACATAGGCTCTTAAACATCACATCCCAACATTTTCTATGCATTCTCTTCTCCATCTTAACACACACACACACATAAAGCTTCCTCTATACACTTCTCCTCACACACTCCTTGGTTTGAATTCAAATCTCAAAAACTCACCAAGCTTCTCCTACACACCTTGCCACCTCACCACCTTTCTTAACATTCAAAATTTGAATTTTGAATAAGAGGCTTAGGCTCCCTTTTATCACATCAACATCACATCTTTGCCAACTCACTTTAACCCTTTGCCAACTCACTACACCTCAACCTTATCCCCAACATTTCAATTTTGAATTTGAAATTTGAATCACAAGCCATAGGCTCTCTTCTATCACATCATGCCAACTCATCAACCTAACCATGGTTAATTTCTAACTAAACCATATACATGTGAGGATTACCCAATCACACCCTATTGTCTAATAGTTCTTCTCTATCTCTTTAATATTGGACAAACATCCCCAAAACGCTTTTTACTACTTCACAAACATTTTTATTTAATGGCTATTTGAGTTGGTTGACCTTGAGTGTAAGAAGGATGGAAAGGTCCAAGCGCGAAGTACAATTGGGGGTTTAGCAAGAGCGGGTAGTTAAAACTCCAAAAACCAGAAAACCCGGTTTAGGTTTCTGGTGCGCTGACGCGAGGCTGAGCGCGCCACTGGCTGTTTGAAAATGTCACTTCTAGTTTTTGGCCTATAAATACCCCCTCTTAGTTATTGTATTCCTCACCGCTTTCCAAACATTCTTTATCTCTTTTTCTCTTTGCCTATCCTCTAAGTCTAACACCTCTTGTGTTCTTAATCATCTATTCTATCATCTATTGAAGAACACATCTCCGCAAAAGAGACACATGAGTACCTAATCCACACATGTGTGTTATTAGTCGAGGGTCTTCTTTCTCATACCCTATCTATTAGAATCTAGTCTCTAGGTTAGGTTAGGACTTGGTTCAACCATCTTTCATTCATTTAATTTGGTTGTAAGGAAAGTCTTGTATCATAGTGATCAAGCCTAGATCATTAAGGATCTAGTTGAGGTTTGGTAGGCTTCCAAGGGGAAGTTCTTGGTAGTCCTAGTTGATCTTAGTGATCCTAGAAGAAAGTCGAATCACAGGTTCTTAGGGGTGGATTTCGAGGGCGGAATACCGTAGGGAGTAGCTCTTCTTAGTGAGCGCCGATCTTAGTGCATATCGGTTGAGCGAAGTTGTAATACGGTTTATAGTATACCATAAGGATTATACTAGAGTAATAGTATAGGTGTCGTGGACTCGCAACTGGACGTACGGATGGTATAAACCCCCCATCTCGAACCTATATATATCGTGGTCTCTCTCTCTCTATCTACTTACTATTGTTATAGCTAAGTAGATCATCAAACCACTTGGTTCTTTGTGACTTGAAGTTTTATAAACTTCGAAAAAGTCAAGAAAATCGTATTCACTCCCCTCTACCATTCTACAATTGGTATCAGAGCGGTTTACTTAAGTTTTTAAGCGTTAAAGCCTTCCCAAGAAGTCGTTCTAAGTTGAAAACTTCTTTTTCAAAAATTCGAAATCCTAACTCCGGTTTTTGAAAAAGTCGCGTAAAGATCCATGACTCAAGAGAACTATGTCGAGGGGTGCTTTATGCAAAGACCACATTTGTTAAAAGCCGACGAGTTTTACTTTTGGAAAACCCGCTTTAAGACTTACATTAAGTTCAAAGATATTAACTTATGGCAAGTCATTTAAAATGGTAGCTTTGTTTTCTTGATGGACGATCTGGAAACAAAGATGTAAGTTGAAACACCATATGAACTTCTTAAAGATGATCAAAAGAAGAAACTCGGCAAGAACAACGAAGCCATAATGATCCTTTACAATGCTCTACCCCGTAAAGAGTATGAAAGAGTCTTTATGTGTAAAACCGCCAAGGATGTATGACACATACTTATTATCACCCATCAAGGCAATTCACAAGTCAAGGATTGCAAGATTGATCTTCTCACTTAAAAATATGAGAAGTTCTTAATCTCGGATGAAGAAACCATCAATAGTGGTTTCACACGATTTAATGTTATCGTTACGAGTCTTAAATCTCTAGAAGACTACTCTAGCAAAAATCATGTGAGGAAGTTTCTTCGTACTCTTCCATTAAAATGGAGAGCCAATGACACAGCTAATGAAGAAGCTAAGGACTTGGCTACACTTCCTCTTGATGATCTAACTGGCAACCTTAAGGTTTATAAAATGATCTTAGAAAATGGTGGCGTAGCTTCCAAGACCACTAAAGAAAAGATCAAGTATTTATCTCTTAAAGCTAAAGTCACTAGGGAACAAACTAGTGACAATAGTGATAGTTAAGGAGGAAGTGATGAAGACGTAGACGAAGAAGCCGAAGCATTCAACTTCCGAAAGTTCTTTCGCAAAGGTAATCGATTCAGACGCGGAAATCAATTTGGTAACGGGACTAATAGATTTAGAAGAGGCCATGGTAATAACTTAGGGAACAAAGGAGGTGAAAGCTCAAGACATAGGCGAGGTTGCTAAAATTGCGGCAGAGAAAGTCACTTCATTGGTGAGTGTCCAAAGCCCAAAGAAAACAAGGCCTTTGTTGGAAGAGCTTGGAGTCATAGTGAAGACAGTTATGAACCTCAAAATTACGTAACTTGTCTCATGGCGGTCGACTCTCAAGAGGTTTGCCTCAAATATGATCTACTACCAAACGATTGGATTGTGGATAGTGGTTTCACTAAGCACATGACCAGGAATAGAAGATTGTTTACTTCGTACAAGGCGTATGATGGTGGACATGTCATATTTAGGAGCAACCTAAAGGGTAAGGTCATCGACGGAGGCAATATTTCTCATGACTCCATTACAATTACCAATGTTGAGCATGTTAGTGGTCTAACTTTTAACTTGATTAGCGTAGGTCAAATTATGTTATGATGATTGCGTAGTTAGCTTTACTAAAGTAGACTGTACTATTAGTAAAAATGCTAAAATCAAATAGTATCTATATTTCTATATCAAATTACCTTGTTTATTGCCTCATTTTATATTGTTTTATGTGAATCTGGTACTTAAATCATTCATAATTGCATATTCAGGTTAATCAAGGTATTGGAATGGAAAGATGTGAAAAATGGCTATAACTGGACAAATTACATGGAATTCTGCATTCAGGATAACTTACGGCGTGATGGTACTCTTTTATTTAGGCCGTAGACAAACGTGGAGAATATTCTATCAAGTATGGATACAAAATAGTTACGCCGTAGATGGGATGAGGTCTCTAAGCCGTAATACATTACGATTACAAGTTGACCATCAAGTTATCAAGACATTTACAGTGTAATGAGACCGCTTTAGTTACGCGGTAGTCAAGCAAAATTATAAAGAAGTCTTGACCAAAGTTAATTATGGCGTAAGTAGCTCATTGGACTTACGCAGTAACAAGTACCATGGACGCGAAGCTGAGACTAACTTTAGGGACTAAACATGGACAAATCTTATGAGTTTTTTATATATGTCACAAGGACTTAAAGTTTTACTATAAGAACGATGAAGGGACTAAGGTGGACAAGTCAAAAGTATATTCCTTATTGGGACTTGAAGAATTACGACAAGAACGATCAAGGGTTGAAGACGGGCAAGTCATAGGAAGTTTCAGAGATTAAATAATTACGCCGTAAAAGGGTTATGCCGTAAATGGGTTACGCCGTAACAAGATTTCTTGCTTAATAATTACAACTCGATTTTATTCAGTTTAGTCATTGATGAGGTGTAATTTTGTACACTTTTTCGATGTCATTTAACCATTAAAATCATGCAAATATGTTCGTTTATTGCACTTAATCCTTTCTTTTTGTGTTTTAGGAACTTGGGAAGCACTTGGATGGAATACACATGATTTTGGCTCAATTTGGAGAAGAAACAAAGGCAAAATACATTTTCTAGCTCCGTGACCACCTTTCAAATGCCTTCATCAAAAGTGATCAGAAAGTGTTAAAATAAATGTGATTCTTACGACTCAGTACATCTTGATGGTCTTCTTGACGGCATAAGAATGCACAAGGGACGGTGTCAAGACTATTTGTGATTACGACAAGATGAGGCAGTAGAAAAACCCTAATCCTTGATCGATGAGGTGATGACGTCACAAGCATAACCCGACGCCATCACGACCGAATTCCTATATATATTCTTGCATTATTTTCATAAATTTATGTGAAAACTTGGAGAGTCTTTTGGAGCTTCTACATTGTGACAATTAACATTTTTCCAAGTTAATATTTAACCATGCACTTGAAATATTTTACTTTGAACGTATACGTGCTTGATTTAATCTATAACAGGGATGTTATCTCGCGTACTATGAAAAATGTCTCTGGGCGCACAACGACTCTAGACTAAGTTAGTCTACTCATAACTAGTATGTTATCATCATAATAAGCATGTTTTACATTTCATATGCATACGTTTTTAAAACATTTACGTAAATTACTAAAACTTGCATTTTGATACTTACATGCATGCACAACTTACCCAATACCCTCACACTACCCTCACTAGTACACTACAACCCATATATAACTTGTAAAATAAATAAAATATTCCCTTCTTTTTGGCACATGTAAATCGTCCACTCTATATGTGGCAAAACACCAAAGTTCATTTCTATTATGGGAGAACACCAACACCTATTATCTTGTAATCCCCTTGCTAGGTTACTCTCTTTTGACTTCTCCCTAGCAAAACCCACGTCCCAAAAAAATGTCACAAGAAGGCTTATCTCTTTTTGGTTTAACAAAACCTTGTGAGTCCTTAAAGGGTATTCAAACTTGCCTAAAGTAACTTAATAAAACAAAAGCAGGGGTGCTAGTTCTATCACATTTACAATTCACCAAAAACTCTTCTATCTTCTCCTATAATATTTTGGGCAAAAAAGAGGTCAAACTCAAGAGTATTTCACAAATCATACCAGTGTTCAAGAAGGTTTAAGCTTGGGTTATATTAAGCTAGGTGATATGAATACGAGTCAAAGGTAGGGTTAAGTTTTCCAGTGGCGGAAAAAGAAAAGAGTTGAGGGACCGCTGGAGTAAACTGGAATTCTTGAAGTAACCCAGAAGTTATCTTTTATTTACTATTTACGTATTAGAGTTTTATTAGGATTAGAAGTTGGTGTCAATATATAGTCACCCAGATTATCAATCTATGGTAGGAAGTTATTTGGAGTCATTAGACTAGGGAGAAACCTGCTTCTCTAACGCATGAGGTCTGTTTTAGGTTCATTATCTTTATTAATTCAAGTATTAGCCAATTTGATAGAGCGGTCGATCCTGTTCATTGACTACTATTCATCGACTATTATTCATCTACCATTTTTTCCCTTTTCTAGAGAGTAAAAGATCTAAAAATCAGCACCATGACTATCAAAAAGGTCTCTGATCTTGATAATGAGTTTACTCAGTTTCAACAAGAATCCAGTCAACACCGTGCAGAAGTAAATGAGCGATTAAATAAAGTTTCGATAGAAGTTGGAACCATGAAACAAGAATTGGGAGCTGTTAGATCAGACCTAAGTGAGATAATGAAGGTGTTATCAAATCTCAAGTTATCAAACGACCAAAGCTCGCCTAAGGGGGTTCGTCCAGGGCTTACATAGTAGTTAACGTGGGACCCAAGCGTTCAACTCTACAATTTGACGACCTGGGTTTTCCTATTCCTCCTTTTAAGGAAAAACCAGAAGGATCAGATTGTGGGGGTAAGGGTCTGGGGAATGCAACCAGTTTTGCGGATTATGCTCAATTTGATGAGTCAGATAGGTTACTTCAGGGTAACAGGAGCAATCATCATGGGGCGGATTATCGAATGCGAAAGCTTAAAATGCCTTTATTTGATGGAGAGGATTCTCATGGATGGATTTACAAGGTAGAGAGGTATTTTGAATTCCAAGACATCCAACCTTAAGAGCAGCTTAGGGCAGCGGTTCTGTGTATAGAAAGACAAGCTTTATCTTGGTTTCGTTGGAGTGAAGCAAGATTACCCTTCCGTTCATGGGAAGGATTGAAGAGAAGGTTGTTGGAGAGATTTCAACTGTCATAAGAGGGTACTTTGTATGAGCAATTCTTGGCCATTACACAAGAAGGGTCTGCCCGCGAGTATGTAAGCTTGTTTGAGATGTTGGCAGGACAACTAGTTGGAATTCCTGAAGAGGTCATGGAGGGAACTTTCATTAAAGGGTTAAGACCTCAATAGCGGCCAGTTGTCCGGGTTATGCAACCTGAGGTCTGAATCATGCCATGAAATTCGCTATCATGATCGATGATAACAAGTTAAATAGCTTTGTTGGTAAAAACGCGCATAAACATCCAACAGGAGGTACAATGCGGGTCAAAATTACAACAGATCAGGTTCAATACGTTGGCTGGTTAACAATCTCGAAATAAAACCCACGATTGCAACTACAGGTCGCCTAAAGCCCTTTAAGAGATTAACGGGTGCAGAGATGGCGAAGAAGCGTTTAAAGGGAATATGCTTCCGTTGTGATGAAAAGTGTGCACCTGGCCACGTTTGCGCGAGTAAAACTTTACACGTACTGTTAGTTGGAGATGAGGAAGAGGATGAAGACTCAGATCCAGAACATGTTCACTTGGATTTGGTAGAGGTTTCCCTTAATTCTGTGATGGGTTTCACCACTCCCCGCACAATGAAAATTGAGGGTAAATTAGGTGATTGAGATGTCGTTGTGTTGATTGATTGTGGGGCTACTCATAATTTCTTGTCAATGGAGTTGGTGAATGATTTAGGGTTGGTTGTAGGTGGGCGTGGGTCTGTGGGAGTTATGTTGGGCAACGGGAAAATATAAAACAGTTATGGTTTGTGTAAACAAGTGGTGTTAACACTACACGAATTACAAGTAGTCGATGCTTTTACCCGTTAGAACTAGGAAGCACGGATATGATATTGGGAATCAAATGGTTACAAACGTTAAGTGACATGACAGTGAATTGGAAGGAGCTAAGGATGACTTTTGTGAAAGATAGAAGGAGTGTTACAATTAAGGGAGAGACGAGCCTGAGTCGAACTTTGGTGTCGCTCAAGTCCATGGTGCGCTCATTGCACAAGGAAAAGAAAGGTTTTCTAGTTGAGATGAAACAATTGGATGGCACACAAGCTGAAGCTACGACTACAGAGACATCGTTTGATATTGGTGGTCTATTGGCAGAGTATGAAGATGCCTTCAATCTACCATCGGGTTTACCACCCAGCCGTGATCATGAGCATTCCATAGTGCTCAAGGATGGTACGTCGCCCATAAGTGTCAGACCTTACCGTTACCATCATATACAAAAGAATGAAATCAAGAAATTAGTCAAGGAGATGTTAGCCGCGGGTGTCATCCATCCTATTTCAAGTCCATACTCTAGTTCGGTTTTGCTGGTGAAAAAGAAAGATGGAAGTTGGCGATTCTGTGTGGACTATCGGCATTAAACAAGGCTACAGTTCTTGATAAGTTTCCTATACCTGTCATAGATGAACTACTTGACAAGTTACACGGAGAGACTATATTTTCTAAACACGACTTAAAATCAGGCTATCATCAGATTCGCATGAAGGAATTGGATATTTCTAAAATAGCGTTTCGGATGCACGAAGGGCAATATGAGTTTTTAGTTATGTCGTTCGGTTTGACAAATGCACCCGCAACATTCCAATCACTCATGAACAAGGTATTCCATCCTTACTTACGAAAGTTCGTTCTTGTATTTTTATTTTTTTGATGATATCCTGGTGTTTAGTAATAACGAACAAGAGCATATGAAACATTTGTCTATAATCTTAGCCACGTTAAGGCAACATGGGTTATATGCTAATAAAAAAAATGTTCATTCGCTCAAACTCGTATCGAGTATTTGGGGCATATTGTAACGGGGGAGGGAGTTATGGCCGATCCATCAAAAATCATGGCTATGGTAGATTGGCCAATACCGAAGAATATCAAGGAACTTCGAGGGTTTTTAGGACTTACAGGTTATTATCGTAGGTTTGTGAAAGGGTGCAAAAAGATAGCTTGGGCCTTAACTGAACAACTTAAGAAAGATAATTTTCATTGGAATGGTGAAGCAACTTGTGCTTTCCAAACACTGAAGGAATCCATGACTGAAGTCCCTGTCCTCGCCCTTCCTGACTTTAACAAACCATTTATTGTTAAGACAGCCGCGCCTGAGAGGGAGTTGATGGTGATTGTCTTGGCTATGCAAAAGTGGAAACCATATCTAATGAGTCATCGCTTTATAGTAAGAACCGACCAGAGAAGTCTTAAATATCTATTAGAGCAGCGATTGGTATCAGAGGAATATCAAAAGTGGCTGACCAAATTAATGGGTTATCACTTTGAGATCCAATATCGACCCGGGAAAGACAATAGTTGTTAGCCGTGTTTTTTAGTAAAGTGATGGTCATTATTATTCTTGAGCCTTGTATAAGAAAAACATAGTTTACGGGAATTCATTTAAGCTAATTGGGCCTAGGTGACGGGCTTAAATCCATTTGTATTAGGTCTGGCCCAACATAAAGTCTAAACAAACCATCTAGGGTTTTATCTCTTGTAACTATATAAAGCCCTCTCTAAGTGTGGAGAGGGTGTTACTTCTCATTTTCTTTCTAGTGCAAGTAACCATCATTTTTCTCTCTTTATTTCTCTCTCTAGTTCTTCCTCTCTCTAAAATCTTTTCTCTTATTTTGTGTTTATGGTGATGAAATGATATCATTTAACATGTGGTCTCAAGAGCCAAGGTTTGGTTTAGCGGTTCGTTGTGTGCTTATAAGAGCTTATTGATTCGGTTTATTTTTCTATTTTTGTTTTTTTTCCATTTCTTTTCTATTCGGATTTTTTTAGGTTTATTATATCTTTTAAGGAAATCTTAATGAAAGATTTGGGCTTATCAATAGTGCTTTTCTATACCTTCCACTATAATTTTTTTCTCTTCTTTGGGCTCATGAACAGTAATCCAATTTGAAACTTTTATATGTTTTGCGTGGTTTGTTTTTGCTCAGGTCTCATCAAGCTTTAAACTTTTCCTTGTCAAATCAAAAAGCTTAATAACTGTTAGCTTATAGTAGCGTATTCGACCATTTACACCTTATTTTTTTTGAGCTTATTTTGTGAAAAAGCCAATGGCTTATTTGTAGTTAAAAGGCTTATTCAAGCTTATTTTGGTTGGCTTATTTCACTTTGTGGTCTACGGTTGAAGACAATCAAGGGAACCAAGATCCAAGTTTTAAGGAATCAAGGACGACTTGTTTTTGTTGGTTTCCATAGAAGGCAAACGTAAGGATGATTGTACAAATTTGTGAAGGACACCGGATTAGCAACTTCTTCATCAACCGAACTCGAAATTACTTCATCAACCGAACTAGCAATTTTTTGTGGCAACCGAACTAGCAATTTGGTGTGGCAACCGAACTAGCAATTTTGTGTGGCAATGGAACTAGCAATTTTGTGTGGCAACCGAACTAGCAAGAACCAAACTCGCAACAGTTTTGCATATACATGTTTTAAGCTATTTTGGATTTTTCAAGTTCGAGTGACGGTGCACTACGGGACGTTTAACTTATACCATCGTGATCGTGACATCTTTTCGATCAATGTGGTGTATTTACTTCTAACCGACGATAACCGTACAAGTTAAAAACATCAAAACAAAAAACGTTATTTTTTCTATTTTGAAAACGAAGAAGAAAAAGATTTAGGGGGGAATTTTTTTTATTAATTAACTAGTTTGGCATGATGACACATGCAGCCCCTATCCTTCAAGTATAATTTCACCAATAGTACTTTGTTGCATCATTAACCTTCAAGTTGAAACAAGTTTACACCGTTAGACCTTAATTGCTACAAAACAACCTGTTAGTCATCCAAAGTGGATCGTTCTTGCACTGTTAGTCCTCGTAAGCTCATTAATTGTAAACAAAAGCTCAAGTTCTTCAATTACATCAACGATTTCAACAACAATTAATTATTGTTTCACGGTTTCTTCTTGATTTTGTAAAATCCCGCGAAAGATTCAATTTTTTTCTTGATTTAAATCTAAGATTTGTAAAATCCCGTGAACGTCAATTGGTTTCAATCTACAACAATCACTTTACCTACTTAAGATCCTTGCATATCATTTCACATCACTTTTGCAATGTCGACTCAGTAAGACATTTATGCAGCCGGTTCTGAAAACCGCCATCCTATGCTTAACAAAGAGAACTATGTTCCATGGTCATCATGTCTTCTCCGGTATGCTAAGAGTAGACTAAATGGAAAGTTAATCTACAATTCCATTATGAATGGTCCATATGTCAATGAATGATCGTGAGGTGATGCAGACCGTGAAGTTCCTGTTAATGAAACCTTTCATGAGCAGACATACGATGAACTCACTGAGAAGGAGCTTAAACAGGTTAAAGCCGATGATCAAGCTATTCAGACTATTCTTCTTGGTCTTCCTGAAGACATCTATGCTGCTGTTGATAGTTGTGAAACTGCTTAGGAAATCTGGTTACGTGTTCAACAAATGATGAAAGGTTCTGATATCGGAATTCAAGAGAAAAAGGTTAAGTTGTTTAATGAATGGGAAATGTTTACATCCATTGATAGGGAATCGATTGAGTCTTACTGTCATTGTTTCTCAAAGTTGATTAATGATTTCAAGAGAAACAAACACTTTTCAAAAAAGATTGTCAGTAATCTTAAGTTCTTAAACAACTTACAACCAGAATGGAGTCGACACGTTACCATTGTTCATCAAACAAAGGACTTGCATACATCAGATTACACTCAGTTGTATGATTTCTTAAAGTACAATCAAAAGGAGGTAGATAACGACTTGCAAAAACACATGATCCTTTGGCACTCATGGCAAATTCCAACAATCCTTTCAATTATCCAGTGTTTCACCAAGATCAACCATCATTAAGTACCTATATACAACAACCACTTCCAAACAACAACAACTATAACCCGTGTTAGAATCAAAGAAATTCAGATCTGGTGGTCTTGGTGAATCAAACCAAGTAAAGATAGCCATGTTTTGTAGAGAGAGAGAGTAGAGGGAGAGAATGTAAAAGTGTGTGTGTTTTATTAAAAATGAAAGTGAAAGTTTACAAAGGCTCAACCCCTCCATGGAAGCTATGGAGGGGTATTTATAGCCCATACTTAACTAAACTATGCACTATTGGCTAATTTAGTCCTTGCGTATGAACTATATAAAAGCTACGGTAATTCTGTAATATCGTCACATAAAATGAAATCCTAACAATCTTCCCCCATGGGACGATATACGGAATTACTTACAATATTTTCCTAACAAGTACATAATGATTAAGAACATGAGCTTCCACGAAGCTTCCAATGCTGATGATGTCGTCAATGGCCTTTGACTTCAAGTCTGCACTCCACCATGAATCATCTTTATAGTACCTTGTAGGAGAAATACTGTAATAGGCACGAACTAAGTAACCCATACACTTCTGGTTAAGGAGAAGCTTCTGAATTAGCTTCCCCCTAATTCATGCCACATATTCATCACTACGAGCAATGCTGAACTGGACAATACCCGGGATGACCGAGTCTTTTTCATGAAACTAACAATCTCCCCCTAAGGGAGGTCACCCCTGAAAATACTAATTAAAGCTCAGCAGTCTTTGAGTTGTTCATTCGTTCTAGCTCATAGTCTTTAATAATATCTTTGTACTTTGTGTAGTGATATTTAGCATTATTCCATCGAGCTTAACTTAGTATGTGATCTTTGAGCTTTCAATGAGATCATCAATGCATACCAAAAGTATCAAGATATCTCTTCCCCCGAAAAAAGAAGATAAAAAAAAATTTTGTAAGATGAAGCGATGCAACCATTCTAATTGTATGAAGCCCAAAACTCAAATACACACTCTATCCCATTAATAAAGTCGAAAGATTTAACACCAAAGTAACAAGTTGAGCACAAAACATCTCTGCGGACTAAACCTTCGGCATATACTATTAAAGCCCGATTCAAGTGAAACTTCCCCCCCCCCCCCCCAGTTTATGCGTCCTTGATGTATACATTTCACCCTTCAGGATAATGATGATAATTCTTGTTACACCCAAGGTTAGCTACGTCCCGGATGTAGACAATTAAACCCTCCTAGTAGTCGAAATGGTAACACCAAAGTCAACTAAGTCCCGGATGAACTCATTTCTTCCTGCAGGATACTGACTATCTGGAGGAATCATCATACCATTGTGTACCTCTTTTATCATCAGAAACTATTTCTTACATCTCTTCCCCCATGTAGTTGGAATAATACACCAGAAACCACGAGTTAAAACACGGATTTTCTCTGCGGTTATGACATTTGTCTTCCCGGGATTGCCTAAATTAAGAAAAAGACATGAAGTTCGTCACGTGTACTCGTTGTGCGTTCAAATGTATTTCTCCTTCCCCCTTGATGGTTTTGATACCTCAGAACCAGCAACACATTGTACGCACATATACTTGAATTCTTGTGAGAAGAATGAAATTAACCTAAATGAATCTTGTGAGAATCAACTGCTGATCAAATCTCTACTCATTAACTCTCTCTGACTATCTTTACCACCCTTTATGTAGGCTATTTGAAGTGACCACTGATGGAGTAAACCCGATATACCAAACTTGAAACTGTAGTAGAATTTCCCGTTCTTGTGACTTAAGCTTGCACAAATGTTAGAAGAACGGTGTAGAGAATTTGTGCTCCAAGCAAATCTCTAAGTACTCAATACCCCTCCCAAATTTTGAGACATTCATCACCTCTTGCGATTATCCACATCGTCTTCTGCGTGTGACACTGAGTACTACAACGTAACTCCTTTAAGTGATAGTTATCCAGGTCTTCAACCATCCACCCCTTGACTGCTGGAAACTAGATAAACCAAGTCTTCAACTTAAATCTTAAGCACGAGCAAGTTATCATTGAGAGACATGCATCCAACCAACCCCGACTTCAAGATAAAATAAGTACACACCTCCGTGAAATCCAACTTCAATCACAAATAAGTGATACCCAATCGACTCCGTAGTCACTTAGAAAAATTAATGTCCAATCTAGCCATTAAAATTTAAGCTCCAATAATTCTTTATAAAGCTCGATCCCGGTCTCGTCACTTATAATTGTCATATTGTCTAGTCACTTTGTCGTTTTAAGGTAAAGCTTAGTCACAGTCTCGTCACTTTATCATTTTGAACCACGACTACAACCATTAACCATACATATACCAAAATGTTAACAAAAAAAAACTATAAGGTGCTTATTTTTGGACTAAAATAATACAGCCCGTAACCTTGGCGAAATACATAAGTAAATTCGGCCCACAAAAGAATGATATAGACTCATATGAGCAAATAGCCCATGTCGTAAAGCATAACTTATTTTCGGGTAGTATTTACACAAACCCGAATCATAGTAAGCCCAGCCCATCCAACATTGATAAACATCCTAGCCCAAAAATTCACATACTATACTTCATCCAAATCACAGATAACCCTAAATATTAGGGATATATAACGCCCCACTACCCTAATTTTTTTTTATCACTTCATAACCCTAATTACAAAACACATCGCCTCTATCTCTGTTAGTCTCTCCCCAACGTCAAAGCAACTCCCATCTCCAACCTTATCGCTCCAACTCAGGCATACATCATACCATATTAATATACTTGCAACGTTAATCTCATACATAATCACCTACATCATCTCCTTCGTATCATATATCTAACCCCAAACAATCACTCCTTTTCGATTCCAGTAAAGATGAACCGAACCAAAGGCCTTCGTTTCTTCATTTAATTATACGAGGCATACAAGAACACGGCATCATGATCCTTTAGAGGGTCTCAGGTAGGGTTGACATGTGATATTTGTTTGAGTTTATTCAACTTGAACCAATAGATGAATGAAACATTCTTGTTTAAGTTCAAACTATTAACTTCGAATATTAAGAAAATGTTTTAAACCTTTGATAGATAGATGATGATGTTTACCTTTCGTGTTCTTAACCATTTGATGGTCTAAATATTTATTTGAATAACACGAAAAATATCTGAGATCTTTGTTCTGTATTCGAGTCATGAGTTGGTTGATTGGAGATGGATATGATTATATGTGACGAAGGTATATTAGGGTTAGTCTTTGGATTTGTTGGATTTGTTGTGGAGTTTTGAAGTTGTGGGATTCGTTGGTTGTATATTGATGTTGTTGATTGGTTTTAATCGAGTGTTCTGACTTCCTACTTCATTTCTGTCTTTGTTTGCTTGTGACTCGATGACTCAGTTTGAGTCTTGACAGGGTCAACTCTAAATACCGAGTTGACTCGGTTTGGGTCTTGGGGGCAAAACGCAACCAAGCAAAATAAAACCCAGCAAAACGCAACCAAGGTCAAAACACAAGCTGTCTTTATACAAAACGCAACTCTGACAGAATTTTGGCAGCATTCTGTTTCTATATTCTTAATATAGCGTCTTCAATCAGGCAAAACGCAATCCCAAAACGCAACCACCAAAACGTAACCACCAAAACACAACCAACAAAATGCAGTTGACCAGTCAAAACGCAGCTGACCGGTCAAAACGCAATGAGCTGATACTTTTGTACTTTTTTCTTTTTGCAGTAGAAAATCTAGATCTGTGTTTTCTCTTTTATCAAAACGCAACCAAGAACAAATAACAAATCCAGATTTATTTAATAACTTGTCTTCAAACGCAACCAAGAAAAAAACAAAGTGACATGAACAGTAAATGAATAGTGGATAAACAATACCGGACATGAACAGTAACGAGAACAACAGACACATATGAACAAAAATGACAGATTTGATACTCGAGACCAATTGGACACAAAATGTAACCGACCCAAGATTGTAACCATGGCTCTTGATACCAATTGTTAGAATTAAAGAATCATAGATCCGGTGGTCTTGGTGAATCAAACCAAGTAAAGATAGCCATGGTTTGTAGAGAGAGAGAGAGAGTAGAGGGAGAGAATGTAAAAGTGTGTGTGTTTTATTAAAAATGAAAGTGAAAGTTTACAAAGTCTCAACCCCTCCATGGAAGCTATGGAG
>BQNB010141716.1:2799-17232 GCA_026074375.1 Tanacetum coccineum | reverse complement strand
ATTGTGTACCTCAGATAGAATGTCCGAATCATAAGACAGACCGGCTTCATCATAAACAGGATCTGCGGATGATAGATTTGAGATGAACATGGTTTGTGCAGTAGGGGCCTCATCAACATCATAATCAAAAGCATCACAGTCATCAGCTTAAAACACATTATCCATATTAAGTGCTAGGTCCTAAACTGGTTGCTCTGCAATAAATAGCAACTGCTCTTCATCCAATGCCACCCTATTCTCCTGAGCTTGCATCAGCAACATCTTGTCTTTGAAGTATTCTAAGTTCTATGGTCGCTTGGGCTGAGTGCAGTTCCTTGCTATGTGGCCTATACCATTGCAGTTGTAGCACTTAATCTGCCTTGCTTGACCTGGATTTGCATTCCCAACTCTGTTCTGAGCTCCCCCATAACCAGCTGCACCTGCACCCCGTGCATTGTTCCCCTGACCTCTATTCTGTCGACCCTGAACATTCTGAACAACAACCCTGCCGTCTTGAACTGTGGCTTGGTTCCTTGTATTTGATGAAGTTCTGAGTTGATTGTTTGTTTGAGGAAGGTATGTTTTGTATGATTGGGTGAGTAGGGCAAGTGTGTTGGTTAAGTTCTCAATTAAGTTGTCCATTGGAGAGAGTCCCGAATCAAGTTGAGTGTTGTCAGCAAAGTGTGGTGGAACATATGTGGATGGTGGAGTTGTAGATGATTGTGAATAGTACTGCTGATGTGAAACATTAGACATCAAGGCAAGAGGATCCACAGTGTGTTGAGTGAATCGATCCAACATCATTTTGTTCTCATTGGCATGTGCCTCGTGTTGCTTCAGATAAGCATACAGCTGATCATAGTTGGAGTCCCTCAATCCTCTGTTCAGTTTCACTGCTGTTACAAATCTACCCCATTCAGGCAACATGTTATTAACAAACTTTGAATTCAGCTGCATTCTGGACATGGTCATCTTGATGTTCCGCATGTCATTGATGAGTTTGGCAAACCAGACATAGTAGTCGTGAATAGTTTCTCCTTTGTTCTGACGGAAGTGTTCAAAGTCATCATACAGTTGTGATTCACGGTCTTCTTTTGTTAATTCCGAACCTTCCAGGAGCATCTTCACATTATCCCATATGTCCTTTGCATCAGTGTAATGATTGATAAGAGTGTAGATGTCTTTTGGCAACCCTTGAAGTAGGATGTTTGTTGCCCGAATGTCAGCGTTATACCTTTCCTTATCTTCAGGTGAAAGGTCAGAATAGACTCGAGGTCGTTCTGGACCTAGATGTAGGGCACCTTCATTCCCTTCAGCAAGTGTTTCCCGAAATGTCCCCATCTGAAATGGTCCTTCATCAATAGACTTTAGGATGTTCACCCCATTTTCTTTTCCCCGACAATACAGACGAATGCGTTGTTGCCATGATGCAAAGTCAGTCCTATCAAGCATAGGTGGCCGAGTATCAGAACCGGCACATTGGATATCTTCCGAGAGATTAGCCATCTTAATGGATTGTGAAATGATTTAAGTTGATCGAACAATGATTAGTGATTGTATGTTAAAAGTGGTGATTGATTGTTTGAAATGGTGAATTGTTGTTCAAGTTTGTTAAGATTACAGGTTGAAATTTTTCAAGTTGAAAATTTAGTCCAAAAGTCCAAAGGTCCAAAAGTCCAAAAGTTCATAAGTTCACAACTCGCTACCCTGGAACTTGCTGTGAAGAGACTTGACAACTCGCTATCAAGAAAGAAAATTAGCAAAGTTTCTTTTCCCAACTAGCTAAGAGAAAGATCTTCAAAAAACCTGTTCTCGCTGGCCTCAACTCCCTATGAAGAAGCCTTGATAAATCCCTAGCAAGAAATCAAATGGACAAAGTTTCTTTTCTCAAGTCGCTAGAAAATGGTCTTCAGATAACCTGTAACTCGTTGGCCTCAACTCGCTATGAAGAAGCCTTGACAACTCGCTAATAAGAAATCAAATGAACATAGTTTCTTTCTTTAAGTCGCTAGAAAATGGTCTTCAGATAACCTGTAACTCGCTATAGCCAACTCGCTACCTGCAAGAAAAGTCAACTCGCTACCTGCACAAAAAGACAAGTCGCTGCCACAGTACAACCTGGCAACACGCTGACACAGTGTACTAGTCTGACAACTCGCCAGAACAATGCCACAACTCGCTAAGAATATCTTCAAATAGAACCTTAACTCGCTAGAATGAAAAACGTGATTTTTCACCTAAAACGCCTAAAAATCACCCTTTTGAACATTTTTGCTTGGTTTCTTTTGCAAAACTTGGTACTAGAAGGCTATAGCAACTAAACACATGAAACTTTTAACATACACAAACGCAAGATCAAAGCGAAACCAAGTAACAAGACTATAAACCTTTAAAAATAAAACTTTTGATCTAAACTAACCAAGAAAATGCACACACAATCTAGCTAATCATCCCATGAGCTCTGATACCAATTGTATTGGTGGACGATCTTTGCTACCCGCTTCCATGATAGCATTATGAAGAGCATTCGATGATTGAGTTTGCAAATTGATATTTGAATTTGACATTTTGTTGAAGTTGTGAATGGATATTGGATCTTTAGTGTTATGAAGTCTTGATTGTATTGTGGTGAGAGAGAATGCAATTAACTCCACAGGATTTTACAACTCTATGATTAAAACCGAGAAGGAAAAAGTTTACTTGTCGGGATTTTACAAAATCAATAGAAAAACTGTGAAATTAAAATTGACATATTTCGCTTGTCAGTTAAACTTGCATATTTCGCTTAAACATTCAACATATTTCGCTTCGTCTTAAACCTGCATGTTTCACTTGTCTTCTAACTTATTTCGCTTAACAACTAAACTTGCATATTTCGCTTAACATTTAACATATTTCGCTTCGAGTTAAACCTGCATATTTCGCTCAAATGGCATACATGTTCCGCTTGAGGTCACTTTCTTGTGAGGACCACTTTTTGTCTTCTTAATAAAACAACAAAAGTAATGGTACTATGATCCTAAAATGGTGGATCTATGTTCCTATATTTGAACTAGTTAGGACCACTAGAAAAGTCAATAAGCCACCTCAATAATCTTGAAATAAGCTTCAAATAAGCCCGAAATAAGCTTAAAATGAACAACAACAAAAATTCAAAACGAAGCTAAGAACCTAGTTAGAAGATGAAACAAATAGGACATGTCTCTTGTGACTCATCTAAATCGAATCCAACAAAACACGTCGAGAAGAAAGAAAAAAAATAAGCCAAAATTAATAAGCTTAATAACAAACAACCTTGGAGCTTATCTAATTCATGAAATGACAACTAGATAAGGTGAAGAATCATGAAGAACAAAGAGAGAATAAGGTTAATAAGCCAATAAGCTCCAAGCTTTTGAATCGTGGGCTTATGAAGAAAAATAAGCCACGGTAAGCTTATCTAAACCACACAAATCAAACACTAAACACCCCTTGGCGAGTGATACCACATGTTAGTCTTATATAATATCTTTCACAACTTAATAAGCAAACTCGAATAAGCTATAGATAAGCCAGATAGAAGGAAGAAAAGAAAAGAAGAAAAAGGAACTATAGAAAGTTAGATGAAAGAAGAAAAGGAAGAAAAGAAAACTAGGAATCTTAGATTAGAGAGAGAAAGGTGAGTTACAAGTGTGAGAAATGCAACCAACACCCTCTCCATGTGTGGAGAGGGTTTCTTTTATACCCTTAAGCCATAAGTGGCATGTGGGCTTTTCTACTTGGGCCGGGCTTGGCTAAACTTGGGCTTTGAGCTTGAAACACGGACAATATTAGATTACAATACAAGCCCGTTAAACCCGACTAGCCTATTACAATACAAGACCTAGTTTGACTTTATAAGACCGATAACATTCTTGGTTGACTTAATATAATTAAGGCTAACAACTTCAATCACTTCATTGTCATCTGATGACACTTCTTCTTCATCCCATTTACACGTTTCAGCAATGAGACCCTTGTTTTTGCCTAAGGATGAATTGGGAGCTAAAGCACTGGAATTGAGGATAGCTAGTTTAACTTTGACTTTATTGTATTTGGCTTTAAAATTTTTGGTATGTCTGAGTTCAGGTTTGTTCTCAGAAGAATTGAGAAGTGCTGGTTGAAAAGGTGACTGATATGAAGGAATTGAGGTTTTTGAAAAGCAATCTTTAGCAAAGTGACCCTTCTTGCCACATTTATGACATTCAGTTTGGTCAGTTGCTTTTGCACCACTGAACCTTTGAGTACCTTTTTTGAAGAACCTTTTAGATTTGGCTAAAAGAGCTCTTGCTTGGCATTCTTCTTCAAGGTCATTCATGTACTCTTGACTGCTTCTTGTATCCTCTTCATCATCGGGACTATCTTGAATGTCCTGGAGAATAGATGTAAAAAGGAAGGCAGTTGATAGTGGAGTTGCAAAGACAAGAGTTTTCACTTTGTTAGTCTTATAAAAAACTGTCTATAAGGTTTTCTTCATATTTGAGTTTACCAAATAGAGAAGCAAGCTCAGATTCTTTCACATGATTTGTGTTTCTGAGACTTTGGCAGAAAGCTAGCCACTTCTTTGGTAACCATTTATAAAACCAGTATTGATTTCAAGCTTTGAAAGTTTAATGTCATCATTTACTAACTCATTCATCAAAGCTTTATATCCAGTGAAAGTTTGTGTTATAGTTTCACTTTCTTTGAATTTGAAGGTGTTGTAGCACAACCTCAGGTCTATGACCCTACTTTCTTTCACATCAGAGGGGCCCTCGTGATACAGTATCAGATCATCCGATGTTGATTTAGCTGTTAAGCAGTTTATGACAGAATTCATTTGGTCATCTGGAAGGACAGACATGATGAAACTTTGAGTCACTAACCTAAGTTAGTAGCCTTTCTCTCATCTCCATTCCATTGTCCTTTTGTCTTCTTTTTACCAGCTACTATGGGGATAAAAGGACCATTTTTGATGATGTTTTCAAATTGAGGTTCAATACCAATGATGTGGCACATGAACCTCTTTTTCCAGTTGGTGAATTTTCCACTTCTAGTACAGGAGTGGCATTTAACTAGCCACCCCTATATTTAAGAGTCTGTGGTACTTCTGCTGCCATTTAAGATGGATCTTGATTTTAAAAATCTTTTGAGCAGTTATAAAAACTTTCAAAAGTTTTTATAAATCAAACTGCTCTCATACTACTTGTTGGTCCCTTTGAATGTGATATAAGGTTTATCAAGTTAAACTAATCACATTCCATGGAAACAAAGTGAGTTTTAAATAGATATATGAATAATATAAAGAACAAGTTTAAAACACACATAAGTAACTTTTCAGCGTATAGGTTCTTATTAGAATCAAATAAAGAATCAATGACACACCTTGATTATGGAATAGCAAGGTGGTTGAATGATAATTGGGGTGTTATCTCCTTCGAACTTAAACTCTAACCAAAGTTAAGAGAGTAAGAAAACATACTACTTATGACTAAACTAAAGCTTCAGCTTTCAGTAGTACTGTTCAGTTTGTTTAAGAGATAAATGAACTCTTCAATGTGTATCACATTAATTAGAAGAGATAACATTAACTCTGGGAATCCCTTTCCTTTTGTAGGCAAAGGGATTAGGGTTTACAAGTTAACCTAGTGCGTGTGTCATGTATCTAATAGGTGGTTGAGATCCCATTTAATGTAGACATGCTCTAAAGTACCAGGTACAGTCCTTAAAGGAAAGTTGTTGTACTTCTATACCAACTTTAAAAGTACTTTTTCCTAAGGATATTGCTTTATTCCTTTTAACATAAAACAATCTTTTTCCCGCCTTGTAAACCTTCTAGAAGTGAAACAAAACATTTTAAACTTCTATTAAGGAGATAGACAATGTTCAGTTTGGAATTGTCAACCAAGCCGAACTGAAGCTCTTTACATAAGCCTTCTTTAGTTTCTGATCTGTTGCATAAACTGAAGTGAAGATAGTTCCCAATCTTCTAAGTGCCTGAAGAGCTGAAGCTGAAGAAACTTTAAAGACTATAACTGAAAGACTTCAGCTTGAGTAAAACTTAGGGGATTATGTTTAAATCTATTGAGAGACTAAAGGGCTCAAGAACTGAACCCAACAATGAAGAAAAAAATTACATGCAATAAGTTCTACAATGAAAATCAAGGTAGGTTTTTTGACCTAATTTACGTGTATTGATTAATGAATCGGGTTTTTCTTGACCTAATTGAAATGATTTATATTTTGTTTTGGCAGCATGAGGTGGTCAAACATTTGACGGTGCTCAAGACTGGTATGTCTTTTTTATCCCCTTTTTATATAATTTTGTTGAATTGAAATTTTATAATTATTAAGGTTGTGTTCTTATTCATAGCAGATGATATTTTGAGAATTTATAAGGTTCGTGAGGAAGAGGCTAGGTGATTGGCTGTTTAAGAAGGTGAATGAGATTTATGCTAAATGTAAGTAACCTTTACATCTTATGTGTACCAATTCTCTGAGATTCTTGTAGCTACAATAAACTAGAGGAAACGAGTGATGTGTTGTGCTATTAAGGTGAAAGCTTAAATTTTTTCCATTTGCTGATATATGTTGTAAATAAGTTGAGATAAGTTAGGAGAAATGATTAGGATGCATTATAAGTTAGTGTAAGGGTTGTCATCATTTGAGAACCATTTTGAGATAGATTTTGGCTGCGGGATTAACTAATTATGTTTTTGGTTTGAGATTTGTTGTAAAGAAGTAGATATAAGTGGGTATGTGTAAGAATTGGTTTTATTGCTTATTGGCCCTCCAGGAGTGGGAAAAGCTACGATCATCAGGTTTTGCTATTTTCTTGCTTATAGTATCTTTAAAGCTGGTGGAAATGGTTTAAATTAGACCCTACATTTTGTATTCAGTATAGCAAAAGATATGTATGATAATTGATGGGTTTGTGAGCTTTATCCTCGGTTAGCTTAAGCTTCTTTACTATCCCAAGTTTCTAACCCCGTAACAATAGTTTCTTAATAACGCCGTGATTTTTATATAAACTGGATTATCAATTATTCAACTGAATGGTACTAGCTAAAGGAAACAGGCAAACCAATAGAAAGGGCCAATTAATAAGTATAAAGTTATAGGTTATTGAAAGTTCAATACACTTAGATATAAGTAGTTATTTGTCTAATCCCTAATATCACCTGTCTGAAACTGCACAAATCATCGTAATACCGTATCTAAATTTATGCTTCACCTGATTTTTTAGAGCTGAGATGCGCCTGTTATTTACCAGAAGTTAATCTGTTTTTTGTTTTGTTTTTGTAGTGAGGATTGATTTTGTGGCGTTAGGGGCAATATGACAGTTATTACTCATGTAATCACGAAGGAAATTCCAAGGTTAGTAACGACTAATTTATATGTTTTAGATTCATATTTATAGAAAAAAATTAGGTGTTTTGGTTTTCATGTGTTGATTAATTGAGATTTGAGTTCATTTAGAAAAAAAATTAGGGGTTTTTGGTTTGTATGTTTTAACCAATTTTAGTTGCCTGATTGTCGTTTCTCATAAAGTGTAAAATAAGCTGACAAACGCCAAAGCTTAATGAGGCCCATATTTTGGCGACACAGCCACACTTGATTTTTGCTTTTCGTTTTATGTTGTTTGTTTAGGTTTTTATGAAAGTGTTGTTGTTTTCGGCGTGATAAATTAGAAGAAAACTTGGCTTAACCGCAAAACCTAAAAACCTTACTTTTTATGCCTTATAAGCTTGATTTTATGGCCTAAGCCATAAGCTCAAAGTGTTATGCTCATAAACTATAAAAAGTAAGCTTTTGGCCGTTTTAGATTTCAATATGCTATAAAATAAGTTAATCCGAAGACCCCTTAAAATTGAGCTGATGGGGAAAGAGTTAGAGGTTTGGTTTATGGAATTGGGTGTTTGTATTTGCTTAACTTTATACCTTAAAGCTTACTAAACTGCACCAATTCGAGCTTTATATCATCAAAAGTGCCTCTTTTTCTTAACAGTAACAATGGTTGAAGATAGTACTAGCCGGACGGGCCAACCACAAAAGGTGTGTTTAAAAATGGGTATCTTTCTAATGGCTTAAAAAAGTTCGTACTATGATATGTATAATATTTTTGTAAGAGCTTACTCTTTGTGGCTTATTTTGAAACTTTTTGGCTTACATACGCTTATCAGGTCATAATGAGTTTATATAAGCCTAAAATTTTCATAATAAGCCACGTAAAGTGTGCTTATGAAACGTAAACTAAAAACCACGTACGCCATAAGCCCGCTACATAGATTCTCTTATGTATTTGGAGTCACTACGATGACAACAATCAAGCACGAATTAAAGTGTGTGACGAATGTGACAGGTTTCCAATACATTTTCAGGTGTCAATACGGGCGTTTCATAACACACTTGATAGAATGAGATGCTAATTGCAACTTCATATTATGGAAATCTAATACGTGTATGTATATATAGGCTATACAACATATTGTCACAAAATGTTATTTTTTGTAGGTTGGTTGCATTTAATAGCGTTATATTTACTTTCTGAGCAGGTTTGTTTGCCGTGCGATAGCGTAAGAAATGAGAAGGTTAGCAAGCGAGGTATTGATCCCTTATAATCATTGGCCACTTCCTCGCACTTTTCGCTGCTGCAAAATAGAAACGGTAATGGAATATCCGATCATGCCTGGACCTTTTGCAATGCTGCAATGGGAAAAAATTGGCCCTGAAGCCAAATTGACTGTTATGTGTTCTTATACAGTGGGTTCTTATACCATCAAAGAGAGATCCAATTGATTGGTAATTTCTTTTTCGGACAGTTTTTGTATTTGTTTTCATAATAGGATTGATCTCCCTATCCGCCTCAAATCTAATAACCATGCGACTATGTGCTTATTGCAAGTGCTTATTTTTTAGGACATCAATTTAACTATCTCATAATATTATACTATAAATTTATCTCACATGTTCTAAGCAGGACTCGAACCCACAACCATTTTCAAGTGCTTATTTACACTTAACTAAGTACATATGGAGATGTAAAAATCTATAGCTGATTTAAAATAAGCACTTTAGAAATAGTGTATAGATTCGCTTATTTTGTATAAAATGTAATAGACCCTGAAATACGTATTTTTTGGAATTTTAGGTTGATTTTTTTATTCGCTGTTAGATTAGATACAACAATAAACTAACAAAATTTATTTTCATCTCAAATAAGCGCTTAAAATACCATTATCTTAACCTGCATGACGAGATAATTAATATAATTAGTTTTGATATACAAGAACACTAGAAATTGATCTAAGAATGAAAATAAGTGATATGGATTATTAGTTAGTTTAAAAAATGGCAAATAGGATCCAAATATTGCCTGCATAAAGCATGATAAAGATGATAAGTTAAAATTCTAATCATGTAGCGATTTTGATTTTGAAATTCAGGTATTTGCAAAATTTGATCTTGGGCATAGTTTATCAGTACCGTTCTTCCTATAGCAGTGTCCTTTTCCATCTGAAGCGTTCTTCCTGCTGCGGCGTTCTTTTCCATATCTGGAAAGGTGGGTATCAGGTAATATGAACATTCTGTATTTTAGACACGACATGTTTAAGGCAGATGGTGTGTATGTACACAATAATAACATTTCTGCAATATTAAAAGAACCGACTGTAATATATAATGAAATGGATTACTTTAATATGCAATAGGTAGTTTTAGCTAGATGTAAATGGAAACTTCGTCATGCAGCTTTGCGATGAAAAATGAATTGTTTGACATGATCATACAGAGAAGGATTGGGATTGCTGACAAACGGAAGCTTTAAAGGGGTGATTGGGACATTTTAAGCGACGTTTGGGACTGACTTATGGGTCTTTCCAATTGGTGTTTACAGCTGTAGCGAGGCTGCTATTTCAAACACTGTTTTAGAGGTACGGATCTAAAAAATGGCAACTAATAATACTGGATTTTAAGGGGTGTTTAGGGATGGTGCCAAACATCAACTTTAAAGGGTGTTCGATTTGCAGAAAAACTCCAATTTATTGGTTTCTTTAGATCACCTGCAAAACTATGGTTTTTAAATGTTGGTTTTTGGCTTATGTTTCATAAGCTCACTTTTTGTGGCTTATTTTGAAACTTATATAAGTTCGTTATGTCCTTAATGTAGGCAATCATTTGCAAACATACGTCCGTACTATCAGTCATAATAAAACATATATAATGACGAAACACTTTCAAAATAAGCCAACAAAAAAGAACACAAATGACACATAAGCCCACAACCAAATACTCCCTGACGACTAAAACGCCGCAACATATAAAAGCTTCTATAACCCCATAACCTACCAATGAAAGACCTGGAAGAATTGGGCTAATATAAGAAACTAAGTCCAATGATATAACGCATAAGTCAGCACAAAAATAAGCATAAAACAAGCACCAAGCCCATAAACAATAACAATATCTGCATTATAAGCCGGTTATCTAAATCAATCTATTCATTTGCTACTTAATTGCTGATTTTGGACTATTAATGGCGAATTTATGATTTTAAATGTGTTATTTTATGAATTTGGTTTTTAGGATTGTGAACAATTTACATTGTATGTAGCAATCATATATTAGATATTACAGTAGCAAGTGCGCTATGTGATTATAAAGCCTTACTCAGTAATCAATAAATTTGTTAATGACAAGATAGTGAAAATGCAGAATTTGAAACCCTCATAATATCCATTTAGAGTATTATCATATTTTGACCCACAATACATATATGGGAACGTTAACAACTAAACTAACCATCGAGAAAAAGATAAAAGTAGAGTAAATTATAGCGGTTGTGATTTTTTTCAATCCCAAAAGAGAACTATAGATAGAAATACAACTGTAACAAAGAACTCATGCATGTGCAGGATATCAAAATCGGTGACCTCATCACCCGTGATCTACCATTCAGAGACATAAATAAAGCATCTGATCTGATGGTCGTCAGGAAGTGCTTGTGTTGTGTCATCCACATGCTAAACGAATGAACGTAAGTCCCATATGATTTCCATGTTCTTGATTAAATCCATTTTTACAGACTGTTATTTTGTTTAATGATGCTCTTGTTTGAAACATTCTTGAAAGATATAAATATAGAAACTTTTCATATCAGAACTGTAGGATTTGGAAGATGATATCATTCGCTTATGTGTTTATTTATGCATTTTCCTATATCATTCGACGTATGTTCGGGTAGACCCACTCGTTAAACTACTAAATCATATACTTAACATATGTTATGCATCTTTTTCTTCGCAAATCATGCACGTTTACAGTTTAGGTTTCGCGGATTCGTGTCTTCATTATCAACCAAAACCAAACATGTTACATTGATCGTTGGAGGATTGCGATGCTAATGGTAGTCGTTAAAAGACCCGCGAACGTCAAAATTTAAAACTGAAAAACCATAACAACTTAAACTGTTTTGCCTCCCTATTGTTTAAACTTTGACTTCTTCGTCTAAACCTTAAACTTGAGAAACCAAGATGGTATTCCGCGGAGTGGGAATAACTCAAAACCTGTTAAACAGAGCTGGTATTTCGCGGAGGTATGAATACCTTCAAACAGTGTCGATATTCAACCAGCAAAGAGTGTGGATATTCTATGAGAATGATGATGGTATTCCTCGGTATTCAAAATAACCTGTTAAACTGATATTCCGCCTGAAAAGAGTGTGGATATTCCGCGGGAATGATGATGGTATTCCGCGAGATTCTTATAACCTGAAAACAGTTGGATATTTCACTAGCACTTGAAGATAATCTGTGGAAATGGAGATGGTATTCCGCGTGTACTAGATGATATTTCGCGGGAATGAGTTTAAACCTGTATTGTTTCTTGATATTCCGCGAGATACAAGAAACCTATAACCTTCGATAATCCGTGGACACTTACTGATATTCCGTAGGATTCAAGATGAAACTGTACTTTCTTACACTGGTAATCTGCAGGGATGAAGACGCATAGAAACCCAGAAACAAGCACTTAAAAGAAGCAGTTTTACCAAGTAAACAAAACCATGAAACCACGACAAAAATAAACTAGAAGGATTTTTTTTGTTTTTCGTTTTTAAACATGATAAAACGTAAATATATTAGAGAGAAATTTGTGACCACATAAGCTATAAATAAGCTTGAAAAAGCTATAAATATAACATATAAACCACGAAAGAAAAAAATGTTAAGAAGCTAGTTATTGGTTTTCTTATAAGAGGTTATAACTTTGTAAACTAATAAACAAATGAAAATAAAAAAATAAGCCGTATGTGACATAAACCCAAATAAGCCGAATCCAATAAGCTTAAGAATACCACAATGAAACACTAAACCCACCCATGGCGAGTGATACCAGTTTTCGTAACGCGTAATCACTTCACATCCATGATGACCATACAAGAAATAAGATTGGAGAATGAGAAGAATTCTAGAGAGATGTTAGAGAGAGAAAGAAATAAGAGAGAAAGAGAGAGTTTGGATTACTTGATATATAGTGTGTGAAACAAATGAAACAAAAAACCCTCTCCATACATGGAGAGGAGGTATATATACTCTAAGAAAAATGCCTAGGTATTCTTCTACGGACCAGGCTCGGGTTTACTTGGGCTAAGCCCGTAACTAGTATAAAATTAGATTAAATGAACGAGCCTGTTACCCTAACTAGCCTATTACAACGTGAATAATATAAAGACCAAAGCTTCCATGTTTGACTCAATATTTTGAGGCTAACATGATGGTGAAATTTTTTTTGTCTAACGATTAACGGTTCATGTGATATTTAAGTTATAAAAAATGAGTGAAATAATAAAAAGCTTTTAATCTCATCCATTGATTTTTTTTTAATTTGGATGGTGGAGTTGAGTCCCTTAATATACAAACAAATATACGTATCCAAAATAACTCTTCTAAAAAATATTGGTTTTGTTAGGTCTTGATTTATCTTGAATCACACAATTTAAGAAGGTTTAGAATATAGAGAATTAAGAGAGGAAGGCAAGACTTTCATAATATTTCAAATTTTATAAAGAAAAGAGAAATGGTTAGAAAGTGAGTTTGTTACAAGCCTTAACCACCTAATGTTGATTAGGTGGGTATTTATAGGAGAGGGAGGATTAGCTTCCCTTCCTTTATTTTCCTAATTTGCATTTTAGTCCATATTCTTTGGATAATATGCTATTTTTCACTTTAAGCATATGTCTCCTTATTACAAACTACTTTCTACTTATAAAATAAAGTAAAAACATTAATAATAATTAAACCCACCTAAAGTATCATAATCGACACTTTTATGATCCTAACAATCTCCCCCTAAGGGTCGATTATTCTAGGCATTCCCTTCTTGATCCTAGTGGTCTTCCATTCACATACATCTCCCAACGTATCACTTGATCACGATGCTTCAACCGTTCTTTAATTTCTTCCTCAAATAGTTACAGGTACTCAACATCTTCATTACTGAGACTTAGAGTCACATATCTATGCTTCACATCATTATTATGACTTTTCAACCCTTCCAAGACTCTTTTCAATGTAGCATCACAAAACTTATGAACCTCTTGATGTCTTATCACTCTCTTCTCTTTCTTGTTGTTCTTGTATATAAAGCCATATACTGGTTCAGAGACGATGGAGAACATCTTATACTTCTCAATGCCAGGTAAAGTATCTATTGGTGCAGTAAGATTGATCTTCTGTTGATAGCTTTCCACACCTAGCTAGAAATCATGTACTCTTTCCCAAATCATTGTTGTTCTTATGAAGACTGACAATGACCACACTAGTCCAGTCTTAGCATAGTCACCTACCTTGCCATTAATACATATCAAATACATATCCTTAATATCATTCTTGTTAAGGTTCTTGTAGTCTGGCTTAGTAACTGACACTATGCTTCCATTTGCTCTCCTTGCAATAATCGTTGTTACAAACTTGTACTCATGTCCTAATTCTTCATATGTTTTGATGACTTGAACAATCTTTGAATTTGAGTAGACTTCTTCTTTTGGCTTTCCTGGTTCTTTTTGTCTCTTAATGTAAAAGATCTTTGCATGTAGACTCTTTTAATGTTCAACACTGTATCGAGCATAAGGATTAAATTTCTTTACACATTTGTCGACCCATCTGGATGTTCTTTCTTCAATATCATCATCAGGAAAGATAACCGCATGAAACTTATGTAGAGAAAACATAATCTTCTCAGGTCTTAAATAACCTTTCTTCAAATACAAGAGATATTGATTGACAAGAGATAGTGCAGGAGATTTAGGATATCTTTGACAGCTTTGAACAACTGGAGTTGGCTTTTGTGGAAATGATAAAGATAAAATCTCTTTTCTGCTTTCCCACACAATATCATTCTTTATGAAGTTTTGCATCTGATCAATGTGATACTGATGCTCATCTCCTGAAGTGCATC
>BQNB010141715.1:0-17232 GCA_026074375.1 Tanacetum coccineum | reverse complement strand
CTGAAGATTCACACCGATGACAATGTGGCTGATTTACTGACCAAGGCATTTGATGGACCGAGATTTGAGAATCTGGTGGTCTATATTGGAATGGTGAATCCCTCTTTCGTGAATTGAGGGGAGGTATAAGCCTAAGGGGAGGCTTGTTGTTGTATACTTGTATATTCTAACTTTTTCGCAGGTAGATATGGTGTTTTGTGGGATATTCTTTTCTTGTGATTGCATGTAGTCAATACTGCTGCTAGTTGTACATTATTCCTGCTGTTTGCACGGTTTCTGCTGTTGGTTGAAACTTTTTACTGGCTGAATACATTCATGCTGATTGGTTGAAACTTTCTGCTGGCTGATTACATTCATGCTGCTGGAGTTGTTTATGCTGTCAATACATCCTTTTATGCTGCTGAACTAGTTTGTGCTGGTAGTATCATGTTTCTGCTGGCTGAGTTATTTCTGCTGGTAGTTACTTGTTTATGCTGTCTCAACTTAGTTTCTGCTGTTTGATTTTGCTGGTTGGTTGGTCTCTGCCACTAGTTACTACGTTTCTGCTGGTAGTCTCCATTCCTGCTGGTATATCAATGTATCTGCTGCATGAATAGTTTGTGCTGCTCATATATTAATTCTGCTGTTTGACTTGTTTCTGCTGGTTTTTAAGAGTGGTTACTGATGTTTGACTTTATACCTGCTGGTCTTAAAATGGAAGTTGAATAGTTTTCGTTTTAAATCTAGTTTAAATGGTGATTGGCGGCTACCACTTGCCTGAATAGGCGGCGTCCAAGTTGCTTTTCACTTAATTATTTCAACTTCCAAGGTTAAAATTGTACCAATCAAATTAAAAGGATATCTTTTCATAAATTGGACAAAATTAACCTAATTAATCGCAAATCAATTTTCATCTTTCCCACACATACACCAACATCTTTTGCCTCTGTATCTTCAACCTAAATTCAATCATCACCAATGGCGGCACTACAGTACAAAGATGATCACAACAAAATCGCTTACTTGGGAAGGGAAAGAGGCTGCGAGGACTTCACAGATATCCTCAGTTATTTGGACCACTCTCCATTAAGGTACGCTTTGACACATGCCCCTCCGGTCATGTTTGACTCTTTGGTCAAACAATTTTGGGCAATAGCTGTTGTTCGCCCAAATGCTGCTGGGTCTCATGACCTAGTCGCCACTATTGAAGGCCGTGAGGTGGTCATGACTGAGTCTCTCATTAGGACTCAGTTACACTTTGACGATGTCAATGGCATTTTTGACATGCCTAATAGTGATATTCTTGAGGGTATGAGGGCTATTGGGTATCCGACGGATCGGGCTCTTACCTTTCTTAAGAACCATTTATCTCCTCAATGGAGATTTCTGGTGCACACCCTTATGCACTGTCTGAGCCCTAAGTCTGGAAGTTGGAATCAATTTCCTAGTTCCATTGCCACAGCCCTTCTTTGTTTGTCGACTGGTCGGGTATATAATTTCTCTCGATTTATTTTAGAAGGGATGATTGGGAATGTTAAGGCTACTAAGAATAAATTTTTAATGTACCCAAGGTTTTTACAAATGATTGTGGCCATAGAGACTGCTGACCGAACCCCTAGACCAACATTTGGCTTTACTAGGAAACTGTTTGCTAATATGAAATTTAAATGGGAGGGTCAGCCAATACCTTTGACACCCCCATGCTTGCCATTGCTGCTGCTGGCGATGATGCTGCTGATGAGGAAAATGCTGCTGCCCATGAAGCTGCTGGTAGTACAGCTGAGACACACCCTGAACCTCACTCTCCTCCGGTTTCCCCTGTTAGGGAACCAACACCGGAGAGGCAGCCTGAGACAGAATGGGTAGTCCCTAACCCTGTCTCACCTGTTACTGACTGGAGACCATGGCCTTCTGTTCCTGCACATTCTCCCATTAGGGATCCTACTCCTGAGCCTGCGTCTCCACCTTCCCCGCCCGCTCAGACCTTTATGTTTGAGGAGCCATTAGTATTTGGCCCTGCACCTAGACCAGCTGGGGATGTGGACCCTGATGTCATTGAATCAATTATTTTTGGTCCACAGCCCAGACCCCATGGTTATGTTGACCCTGACTTTGTGGAACCCATTATCTTTGGTCCCCAACCTAGGCCTGACAACTATCTTGAGCTAGGACCTTGAAAATCTCCATTCCATGAAATGACACCACTCAATGGTGGATTCCATTGGAGATCACCTGTTCGGACCCGATGATGCCCTACAACCAATAGCCGATGTTTGCTGTAAGCAGAAGGACCTGGTCTACTAACTGGCTTTCATCTTCAAAATAATGACAGTGTATAGGACCATGGACTCCTTGGAACCGATTGGGAACTTCCGAAGAAGTTATGGGGGTGCCATTTTGACACTAGTTTCTAGAGTCAAGAACAAGATAAAACGGTTTAAGCAGTTGCGGACAACACGGAGTGGTGGGTTATGACCTGCAACGGAATGGGATGTGGACATTCCAGGAAGATTGTTGACCTTGGATGATTATCCCGTATGGCATCTGCAGCCCTAGGTCATGATCAACCTGCTGTTCCTTCTGAGGATGTGGAGGAACGCGAAGAAGAGGAGGTTCCTCTAAGGCGTAAGAGGTCTGCTTATCGCCGTGCCAGGACAGAGTTTTCTACTCTAGCTTTTGACATTTCAAAGCTAATCATTCTGCTGGTGGTCCTTCCTCACACAGCAGTAACTGAATCTGCAGGTCCTACTGTTGCTGCTGACAAGGGACAGGCTCATATGCCTGATTTGGGTATTCCTGCTGAGTTTCTTGCAGAGGATGCACAAGCCAGGAAACGTTTCAAAGAAGAACAGGCTAGTGAGCGATTGGTTCAACAGTTACAGGCTGCGGATTTGGCTCAGGAAGACTTACAAATTGTTTCTGAACAGCGCGCAAAGGAATTAGATGAACTCATGATGCGTATGACAGAAACAGACTGGTTGAATTTGATGATGCAAGTTGGTTAAAATCCTGCAATGCACGGAGTTTTTGGGACATCTGATGTACCGAGGAAAACTTTATTGAGCGTATGACTGCTATTAAGGAAAAGAAGAAGCGAGCTTTGGCAGATTTACGTTATAGAGCACTCAAGGGTAAGCCGATGAAGCAATCTGAGGTCACACAGATGATGCGCAACTTAGTTAAAAGTCAATGGTGTGCAGCTCATAATGGTACCATCATAATGACCGCTATCAAGGCTATGACTAAACAACAGCTGATTGAAGAGTACGAGTATATCTGTAGACGCCTTGAAAAGGATCATTTGTTGAGTGCTCAGTACAACCTTTTTCGACCCAAGCCTGCCATTACTGAGCCACCTTCTAAGAGACAAAGGGTTGAACGTGCTTCTTCGCAGCCAGATAGTGATCCTGCTGCTACACCTCATACTGCTGATGATCCTGATTCTGCTGGTGGTGGTAGCTCTAATCCTGCTGGTTCAGTTACTCCAATGCCTAGTTCTGCTGCTTCCCATACTGCTGGTGGTACATTTGATGCTACCGGGATTGACTCTACTGTCCCCACTACAGCAGCTATGGATTCTGCTGGTTCACGCCATGAGGTTGGAGTTTCACCGTTTGCAGATTCTGTTGATAGTTCTTCACCATCAAATGTTCCGTTTGAATCCACATCAGGGGGTATTCTTGATTTTTTTTCTTGACAGTGATGAGGGACGAACGATTGGTATGTCTCGAGTTGCTGCTGACCCTGACTCAGATGATGACGTGCTTGCTGAGATTATCTTCGTGGTAGTCCATTTCGGGTGTATGGCGATTGTAACTTTGGGACACACTTCCTGATGATAGATTGTGATCCACCGGGTTAATTGTTGAAACTGTTTCTGATTATGCCTCTTCTCCTCCTCGGTCTCGTCGTAAACATCGTGGGGTGAGAAGTGATGACTTTTTATGGGATAAACCAGTTGAAGACTTTTTCAGTTCTGAGAGTGAGAGTGATGATGACATGGAAAATTATATTCCCCCTCTTCCGTATGGTGCATTTAAAGATTGGGAGATTGTGCGTTGCCCGCTTAGTACCACTTATTATCATGTATATTATCAGGAGAACCGACGGCAAAATACTTTAACTCCTTAATACAGTTGCACACCTCATTCTATCGTGAGAACTACTCATTGCGTCGACAGAATTAAATAGGTACTTTCGTCTAAACCCAGAATGTAGATGTATGGAGTTAATGAATCTCTTAGTGATTTAAATCTTTTGTCAATCACTTCATTCTGATGCTGTGGAAGACTTTTGCGTACACAAGATGAAGGATTGTTGAGCAGCTCATTAGGTATCCTAAGAGTTCTGTTCATGTCCTGGATTGACGAATGGGAAGACTGTGTATATGTTCGTGGACAAGGTCTATCCTATCCGGGCGACTCTGCTTGAACGTATGTTACGCCACAGGCTCACAGTTCCACCCTCGTATTGTCGGGATGTTGTTGTTGCTGGCAATATAATTCAGACGGTCCAGGATGGTTTAAGGCAAGCATATGAGTGTCTTGCATCTGCCCCTATGTAAGTTGTTTCTATGTTTGTGTTTGTAGTTATTTCAATAGTTTAGTTGATTTATTATTATTAAAAAAATATAAATATCGCAATTAACATCCTTCGATTTAGATATATCCCTGTAATAGTATAGTAAAACTTTAGTGTTGCATAATTTTGGTGTTAGTGCTTGCACTGCACGACAAATGGTTTTCAGCTCACCATGGCTAACAGCCAAGAAAGAGTCTGGCTCACCATTGCAAACGGCTTTGGTGTGTACCTCAAATCCGTTGATAGCTGTAAGGGTTTGCTAAAAATCCTATGGCCTTCACTCACCATGTTCTTGTAACACAGAGTGGCTAGTCCAAGAGGGTACGGCTCTTGGTAAAGACCTTCTCAAATCCGTTGATGGTTGCCAGTTTACCAAAAACTGGATGGTATTCATTTTCCATGTTCCTGTTGGGATGAAAAATGACTAGTCCAAGAGGGTACGGCTACTTGTAAAGACTTTCTCAAATCCGTTGATAGTTTGACAATTTACTAAAAATAGTATGAGCTAACGACACACCATATTACTCTGTGTATAAGAGTTGGCAGTCCTGAGCAAACGCTACAGGTATATGACATCAAATCCGTTTGCAAGGCTTGTGATAGTATAGCCAAAAACTGTTAGGAATTCCAATTCATCTTTATTCGCGTTCTAGAAATTGGAACGGTTGTTTTTGTTACACCAGGGTGTTTGTTTTCACCAAAGTATCATCTAGCCCAAGAGTTAGTAGCTACTTGGTAAAGGCCTTATATCAAATCTACTTATTTTTGCTGCAAGGGGGGTGGGAGGGGGGAGACTGGAAGCTGCTGCTACTTCATTTGATTCTGCTGTTCATCGAGTTCATGCTGTTTCTTTTGATGTTGCTGTTTTGGATGCTGCTGCTCCGGTTTCTGCTGCTTGTATTATTGCTGCTGGACACATTGTATCTGCTGGTATTTACGATGCTGCTGGTTCGTCTGTTCTTGCTGTCTTCATCAATATTTGCTGCATACTTTGTTTCTGCTGCCACTCAATCCTCTTGCTTCGCGAAGATCTATCTAGAAACTTGGAATTAACGGAGTCAAAACCAAGTTTAGGGGAGGATTGTTGGGAATAATTGAAAACGACTAAGTGTCGTTTCTGCTGATGGCATTAAGTCGTTCCTGCTGGCAGTTCAAGTAGCGTTCCTGCTGATTATGTTTCTGCTGGTCATGTTCTCGTTCCTGCTGACAGAGATAGAATCTGCTGATCTTTATTATAGACGTGATTAATGTAATTAAGGAATTATAGTTATATTCTAGAATTATCTCATTAATATAGGAATGAGATATATTAGGAAGAGATTGATGTATATCTCTTACGCTTTGTAGGAATCTTGCTTACAATTTAGGTTTTCCCTTCTCTAGAAAAGACACCTTTAGCATTTAGGGGTTTGTCACCGAGTTAGAAAAGCACAAAAATCAAAATAGTATCAATAGATAGCATCCAAATAGGATCAATTGATATATTTGTTCTTCGTTTATTTTCGTAGTTAGTTCCGCTAAACAATTATTAGAGTCTCTCACGTATATACTTGTGATTACATAAGTATTATACAACCACATAGGCTAGAAGATCTATCTAGTACCAGATCCTAACACAAGTAAAGCAATAAACACATACAAGAAGACAAACAAACAATAGAGAAGCGGTCGAGAAATAATGTAAGGAAAACGTATCAACCATGAATAATCTGATAAAACACAGGTTTGTTTATTTAGTGCAATTAATTTTCCTTATCTTTGAAGGGCATGATCATTCCTAGACTTAGCGCGGTATACTTCTTCCTACCCTAAACACGCTAATTTCTGTCACAATTAGACGCATCCGCATAAAGCATCCTTATGTTGATTATAATCTATCTTAGGATCTAAGTAATGGTGCTTTTACTAAATCCTAGCTCATTGAGACTTTACCCACTTACTGCTTAACGGCGATTTATATACTAGTAGTCCACTGTATGAGTCTTACCAATGGAATAAGAACGTACTCGTTGATACCAAGGTCACCTTATGGCTCAACTAAGCTCACTAAACTAAAGGAAATTATAGGTTAATATTTGTGATCCTACGATTCTAGATATATAAATTGCAATATGGATAGCTATCTCGGACTCTTAGCCTACGCCCAAACAACACCGAAGTTGCAGCGCATTAAATATGTAGGACTACACCCAGTTGAATGATAGGTCGCATACTTAAGCACGTAAACAAATATAAATTGATAAACATAAACAACAATCAACAATAAATTAAGCAATCGAGATAAACAAACCAAACATTAGATCTTCATAAACATGGCTGATACCTAAAGGTATCAGTCGATAGTCATTGTAAAAATACACACGGTTTGATATATGAACAATTAAAATAAAGAAACCTCAATCGAACACGTATTCAGTTGCGCGAAGATTACAAGAGTTTTCCTATGATCTTGAGGCTCTTTTCTGACCTTCTATGCTCTTCTAATAGTCTCTTGGTCGATTTGGTGGTTTAGGGACCTAGAACTGAGTTTAGGGTCATCTATATATAGTGGTCTAGAAGTCGGTTCGATACGGCGTATTGATAAGCTCAATACGGTGTATTGGATGACTTGGCGTGGGCTCCAAGAATAAAATATTCCAAAATTCTTGCGCAAAAAATTAGATACGCCATATCCGATTTTTGGATATGACGTATTGACCAATACGCCATATCCAATTTCTTAGATACGTAGTATTGGGGTTTTTGAATACGGAGTATTGGCTAAAAATGTGTTTTTCTTGATTTTTGACCAAAGTATCATATACGGCGTATCAATGGCATATTCATCAAAGTCAGACAATGGTCTTGAGTTCTTCAAAGTCTTTAGATACGGCGTATGCTTATTGAATGATACGGCGTATTAATTTCAGAATCAACGACTTTATGAAACTCTTCGTTTATGCTTCAAAACACGTCTTTTTCTCCATCTTTTGCCAACTACTCGATAATTACTGCAAATAACAAATATATACAATTAAGTACCAATTCTTGCAAAAATTATACAAAATAGGTTATTTACAAGGGATAAATGATGTTATAAAATAGACGTTATTTGATGTCATCAGAAGACAACATCTTTTAAGCTGAACAATGTGGCGCCTTCGACTCTGATGTTGATGAAGCTCCTACTGCTCATACAATGTTCATGGCCAATCTCTCTTCTGTTGATCTAGTTTAAGATGAAGCTGGTCCATCGTATGATTCAGACACTTTCTCTGAGGTACAAGATCATGATAACTATCTCGATAATATGAATGAGTATCATGAGGAACACGAGATGTAAAACGATGTACAACCAAATGACGTTGTTGACTCAGATACTGAATATACGAGTAATAGTATTTCGTATGAACAGTATGTGCAAAACAACGAAGCACAAGTTGTACAAAGTAATGTATCTTCTGTTCCAAATGATGCATTAATGATGATTATCAATGATATAGATAAGCAGCCTGCCCAATGTGTCCCTACTAACAAGCAAAACAAAGCAGTTAATGAATCCTTAACTAGACGTGAACAAAAAAACCAGTTTCCCAAACTGAACCAGTGTATAAACCGAAAACCGAATCGGTCAAAACCAGTTTTGACTGGAACCGGTCCGGTTCTTGGCCAAACCGCCGGTTTGGGACCGGTTCTTGGTTTTGAGGTGTCGATCGGTTCCCCGAACCGGTTTCGGTTAACCGGTTCGTGTATTATTATTTTTTTCAAATTTAGCTTTTCTTATGTGGGGGGACCCATGGATGAGCATTTTCGATAGAGATGCGGTCAACGAGCTGAAATTCGGCAAGAAATTTATTTTTCGACAACAAATTTATTTTGCGGCAACAAATTTTTGTGGCGGATTTGGCTGAAATTCGCATGGTCACTCGGAAACGGCCCAACGGGCAAGGCTCATTTGTGAGTTGTGTCAGGTTTTGGCCTTTCGGGGTTGTTTCGAGCCACAAAAGAGCGTTTTTCTGTTTTATAAAGACGTTTTTGGGTAAAGGGATGTATACATCATTTCTTCCCATATCCCCATACTCTTTTTGACGAATCTTGTACCCCTGCTTATCTTTTTCTTGTACACATGCTTATCTTTATGGCATATTTTTTATCTTGTCCCCCCCCACATGCTTATCTTCACATGCTTACTTTATTGCTTTAAAAATAAACCATGTCTACCATGCTTACTTTATACACACTCTTTGTACTATTTCATTTCATTATAAATAGAGAGTTTGTGTTTCAATGTTAATCACAACTCAAAAATCACAATCCTTAGCAAAAAAAATCTCCAAAGCAAAACCAAATTTCTTTCATTTATCAATGGCAAGTCAATCCGCCTCAACTACCGCCGGTGCCGGTTCATCAAGTTCATCGACGATTGTTCAAATCCTACCAAACAATCGAAACCCCCAGATTTAGAAAGACTTCAACCTTTTCCTAATGTTCGACCACAAGAAAAAAGCTCAATGTATTCATTGCTTTCATTTCTTTTTGAAATATTCCAACTTGACGTTGAAGAATCATATCACCCATCCACATTGTGAAGCAAAAAACAGGGTTGCGGAATCAGGGCAATCGTCTATGTCTCAAGATGGGAGTATTTTCGTGTATAATCCGGATGTTCTTCATGAACAATTTGTGGGTTTGGTTATTCAACGAGGGTTACCATTCAACCACTTTAACGATGAGCAAACAACGAGGGTGTTTCAAAAACATTTGTAACCAAAATACAATCATGTAAGTCGCACTACTCTCAAACGTGATGCAGTGAAATTATGGGTAGCAGCTAAACAAGCAATAATTGATGGGTTTGTTAACTTAAATACTAATGTCAACCTAACAACAGATGTTTGGTCCGCTCCTCATGGGGTACTCGGTTCTTACATATGTGTTATCGCACATTGGATTGAACCCGATACTTGGCAAATGATGAAGCGGGTCATTGCATTCGAAGACTTTTTGGTTCCTCACACGGGTAGTGCTTTAGCTAGAACGTTGAGAAAAATGTTTGTCAATTTTAATTTGGAAAATAAAATTATGTCTCCGCAATTGGTAAACTAAAATTGAAATACAAACCACCAATGGATGGTAGGTTTTATCATAGTCGTTGTGTTATACACATCATTAACTTGGTTGTGCAAGATGGTTTAGCGGTGCCCGCGATTAATGAAATCAAAGAGTCTTTTAAAACAATGTTAAAAGATGTTTTTAAATCGAGTGCTAGAACCCATCAATGCTATATTAAAATTTGTTTGAAGCGGGGAAACCTTATTTATCACCTAATTGGGACATTCCGATAAGATGAAACTCCACTTATTATATGTTTCTACGTGGTTTAAAACAAAGATCTACTTTGATGTATTTTCATGACCTTTTGGCTAGTAAGGGTAAGTGTCATCATTTTTCGGCTGAGAATTGGGTTACTATTGAAAGTATAACCCAATTACTTGAAGTGTTTAAAAATGCCACAAAAATTGTATCGGGGGTTTACTACCCAACATCTCCATTGGTACTTCAACAGATTTTCTTCATGAGTAACAAATTAAGCGGATATGAACTTAATGGGGGTATATTTCCAAGTATGGTAAAACCATTGAAGGAAAAACTTAAGAAGTATTTTGAAAAAATGCCACTAATCATTACTTGTGCTACCCCTTTAAACCTATGTTTTAATGTACACAGGGTAGAGTTACTCATCAAGTTGATAAGTACGGATTTGGAGTTTTTTGATGATACTTATGCAACTAAGGCAAAAAATGGTTCATTGACTCTTTGGAAGGTTTGTATAATATTTATTATGCAAAATATGGTAACCCAACAAATGAATCAAGTAGTGGGGCTTCTTCATCGAAGGCGAGTGGCGGGAATCAAATGAGCAAATTGCTAAACCGGTTGCAAGAACATAAAAAGAAAAAGGCAAGGAACGATCCTTCATTGTCCTTCGAATATGAGCGATATGTCAATTCGGATTTTGTCACACTTCTTGATAACAGTGAGTTTGTAGCTTTTGATCTCTTGGGTTTTTGGAAAGCAAAGGAAATAATATTTCCCGTTCTATCCCGCATGGCCATAGATATAATAAGTGTACAAGCTACTTTGGTAGCTTCTGAATCCACATTTTCAACAAGTGGGAAGGTGTTGTCAATCGGAAGAACAAGACTCACTCCGGCATCTTTAGAGATGTGTATGTGTTTAAAGGATCACGTATATAACACAAATCCGGTCTTGAAAACCCATAGACTTTGAAGAAGAGATCTTGGATACCGAGGTGCAACAAAATGAAGCCATTCTACTATCCGAAGAAGAAATTGCACTAGATGTTGCTAGCAGCGAAGGCACGATGTCTGGTTCGGGTTCTGGAGGAGAAGAGGTTGATTATGATATGACAAACAACTATGGCTATGATTATGAATAAACCGATTATTATGTTGTATTTTCAATTTCAATTCCGATGTCTTATGTTGTATTTCCTTTCCAAAATTCTGATGTATTTCATTTTTGATGTATTAGGTTTTCAATTAAATAAAAGTTGAAGTTTATTCAATGTATTGCGTATAAAACTACGAAAAACGAAAAAAAACCGGTCCAACTTGTTCAACTATAAACCGGCAAGAAACTAGTTCCAAACCAGTTCCGGTTTGAGTGAAACCGGTTCGAACAGGGTTAGACCTCAAACAGGTGCCTGTTTGACTGAAACCAAACCGAACTGGTTAGCTGGTTTGTGCACGTCTATCCTTAACTGCTGAACTTGCTAGATATAAGGAACTAGCCGAAGCTTATGAAAAAGGGCCAAATTTGAACAAACTGAACGAGAACTGGTGATTGTTACATAAATGAGAATGATTATCAATGGCTATAATTTTAAGGAAGAATCTTTACAAAAGGAACTTCATTGTGTTAAAATGCAACTTAACTCTACCATTAACCATAACAAGTTAATAAGAGAAGAAGTATCCACGTTAAAACATGATTTTAAACTGAAAGAAAATAACCTCCTTGAAGAATTTCTGGACATGAAAAACTTAAAAGAAAAGGTCGAAGATAAATTATATAAACAAGATCAGTCTCTTCAAGCAGTCCATGTGTTGTGTAAACCTAAGTCTTTCTATGATGAGGCAAACAAGGTAGCAATAGGCTACAAAAGTCCTTTATATCTCTCCAAAGCAAAGCAAGTTTAACCTGCTCTGTATAATGGTCATGAGATTGTCAAGACCAAACATGACCGTGCCTTAGTACATGACTCAGAGGACACCCTAGAGATAGCTGAGACTACTAGGAAGAAAATGAATGAAAAAATGAAAGACCCAATGTGTGTAGAAAAGAAAGTTAAGATTGCACCACCTGATTACTCAAAAGAGAATTATTTAGCAACTTTCACACCACATAAACAATTGACCCCTGAGCAGATATTTTGGTCCAATGATATTCTTAAAGAAAAGGCCAAAGCTCTCAAAGAAAAGGCCAAAGTTCCAAAACCAATTACAGCTTTGACGGTGTATCCTCCCAATACTCCTGCAAAGCTGGTCCCCAAAGTCCTCCCAACAAAAAGTCAAGTACAAGTAAATATTTATTCTCTAATACAACTTTTTTTGAAATTTGATAAAACCTGTAAAAAGAGAACCACACCTACGGGTCTCACTGAAGGGGAAAGGGGTTTTAAACAAACAAAGACATGTTATCTCACCGAGGTAATCCTATTTTTCAAAACAATCAAAGAACATTTTGAGGGAACTCAAAAAGCTCTCATCAAAGAAATTAAGGAAATGAAAGAAGTTTTTGAACAAACAGAGGCTGAGGTGGACCAAAATGCTGTAGATAAGAAGTGTGATGAAATTGAGAAGAAAAACATTCTCATTGAAAATGAGAACCTAATTGCTGATTGCTTGTCCAAAGAAGTGTTTTATACTACAACAAATTATGTGCTTAGTGTATCTAGATTTTCTGACATGCATGATGCTTACACTGTTGCACAAAAATGTATTGCCAAACTTGAAGCTGAAAATTCTAATCTGACATACAAGATTCAAAAAGATGATCACGATGAGATGATAAAACATTTTTCCAAACTCGAGGTGGAACACTTAAATTTTTAATTGAAGTGTCAATATCTTAAAGAACATTTTGGAAACAAAAAATCAGTGACATCTTTGGATGCTCCTGCATTTGATTCAGTTTTTGTAATCGGAAACCTAAAAGAACAACTTCAAGGAAAGGGAAATACAATTCAAGAATTGAAAGAGACAATTTCTCGATTGAAAAAGAAACATAGTGAGGCAGATCCCATTATTGAATTTAAGGCCTTAGATTCTCAGAACAAATATTTAAATGCAAAAGTCAATGCCCGTCATGATCTAAATGAGCGTTTTAGGGCAGAAAACAAAAAAGTTAAGCAGCATTACAAGGAATTGTATGATTCAATCAAGCTAACGTGTGCTAAAACTATTGAAAAGACAACTTCTTTGTTAACTGAAATTAAGAACCTGAAGGCTCAGATAAAAGAAAAAAATGAAATGCGTCACTATGCCAGATGAAAAACCAATGGTTATTGCTCCTGGTATGTATGCTATCGATGTTGAACCAATCCCCTCGCAATAGGAATAATAGGGAAGTTCATCTAGATTATCTCAAACATCTTAAGGAAAGTGTAGAAACTCTTTGCGAGATTGTAGAAGAGGTTAGGGTTGAAAAACCATTAGATAGATCACTTGCATATGCCTGTCTTTACACTAAACAATCTCAGGAACTGTTAGAATATGTGATAGGCACTTATCCGAAAGATTTCAGTAACAAAGATAAAAAGTTTGTTACTGCCCCTTTAAAAAGGAAAAAGTGAGTTACTTTTATAGAACCATGTGAAACTTTAACTAATAACACACAAACACATGTTGCGCAACAGATAATAAACAAGACTAATGAACATGTCATTCCTTCTACATGAGTAAAAGGTGCCACTGCTGCTAGCGGGTCAAAGCCTAGGAGCAATACCAAGAAAGATAGGACCCTTCCAGCTAAGAGTGACAAGAAGAAAGTAGAAGACCATCCTAGGAATAATAAGTCTAGTGTGAAACGAAAGAATCATGTTGATTCTAGTATTAGCTATAAGCGTACTGTAATTAATTCAAATTCTAATTCTGTTTGCAAAACTTGTAACAAATGCTTAATATCCTTTAATCATGATAAATGTATAGTGAAACATTTGAAGTTTGTTAAGAAACCCCCTGTCAAAAAGGTTTGGAGAGTTAAGCAGGTTAAGCAAGTCTGGTAAGCAACTAGAAAATTATTTGTCGGTTATTAGTGGAAATTCACTTTAGGAGAATAGTGCCCTTTAACTAGGTTTACTAAATCCAAAGTAGTACTTGTAAACCAACCTAAAAACGTTAGTACTAGTAAAAGTGTGATAACTGAGAGATTTAGTAATACTTCTCAGAAACAATTAGCTAGGTACCAGCGTAAAAACAAACAGGAAAAGGCAATTTCTACTGACACCCCCATTCCAGCTGTGACATAATCAATTGATGAGTCTGTGAAACTTACAATTTGTGCTAACCAATAGGACCCCAACAGATATTGGGGATCCAACGTACCAAACTCTCCATACTCGTCTGTTTTCAAATGCAGGTCATACAGATCGTCCTTTGGTATTTGGACTCAGGCTGCTCAAAACACATGACGGGGGATCACTCACGGCTTAGGAATTTCTTGAAAAGGTTCACCGGGATAGTTAGATTCATGAATGATCATTTTGGTGCTATTATGGGTTATGGAGATTATGTGATTGGTGACAGTGTGATCTCCAGTGTATACTATGTGGAAGGACTTGGACACAATCTCTTTTCTGTCAGACAATTTTGTGATTCAGATCTTGAAGTTGCGTTCCGCAAACATTCATGTTATGTCAGAGACATTAATGGTGTCGACTTAATCAAAGGCAATCGTGGCACTAATCTATACACTATATATGTTGAAGACATGATGAAGTCCTCTCCTATATGCTTATTGTCTAAAGCCTCAAAGAACAAATCATGGTTGTGGCATCGTCGGTTAAATCATTTAAACTTCGGTACCATCAATGATATTGCTTAAAAAGATCTGGTAAGAGGCTTACCTAGGTTGAAGTTTGAGAAAGATCATCTTTGCTCTGCTTGTCAACTTGGAAAAAGTCAGAAATATTCCCATAAACCAAAATCGGAAAACACCAACTTGGAAGTTCTAAATACCCTTCATATGGACTTATGTGGACCAATGCGAGTGCACACAATTAATGGGAAGAAATACATTTTAGTCATCGTTAATGATTATTCTAGTTTTACTTGGGTCAAGTTTTTGAGATCCAAAGATGAAACTCTAGAGTTTGTCATTAAATTTCTAAAACAAATACAAGTTGGTCTCAACAAAACTGTCAGATACATCCGAACAGATAATGGCACAGAATTTATTAATCAAGTTCTGACTGAGTATTATGCAAGTGTCAGCATCTTTCACCAAAAGTCTATTTCGAGAACTCCACAGCAGAACGGCGTTGTCGAAAGATGGAATCGTACTCTTGTGGAGGCTGCTCGGACCATGCTGATATTTTCCAAGGCTCCGATGTTTCTATGGGCCGAAGCTGTTGCTACTGCTTGCTACACCCAAAACCGGTCCCTTATTCACACTCGTCACAACAAAACTCCATATGAGCTAGTACATGACAAGAAGCCTGATCTTAAATTTCTCCTAGTTTTTAGTGCTCTTTGCTACCCAACAAATGACAGTGAAGACCTTGGAAAATTAAGACCTACAGCCGATATTGGAATTTTTGTTGGTTATGCACCAAATGGGAAGGGGTATAGAATCTACAACAAATGAACCCGCAAAATCATGGAAATGATTCACGTAAAATTCAATGAGCTGACTGAGCAAATGGCTCTTGTGCACATCAGTACAGGACCCGATCCTATTTTATTGATACCTGGACAATCAGTTCAGGGCTCGTACCAGATCCAGTCCCAGTAGCTCCTTATGTATCACCAACTAATAAAGATCTGGAGATTTTATTCTAACCGATGTTTGATGAATACTTAGAACCCTCAAGTGTTGAAAGACCGGTCCCTACTGCTCCTGCAGTTTAAGTTCTAGTTGTTTCAACCGGTACACCTTCTTCTACAACCATTGATAAAAATGCACCGTCAACAAGTTATTCACGGTCATCCTCTATAGTACAACCTCCTATCTCACATCAAGGTGTTGCAGCTGGACCCACCATCAAAGATAATCCTTTTGCTCAAGCTGACAATGATCCCTTTATAAATGTTAGTTCTGATGAGTCATCATCTGGGAATATTAGTTCAGCTGAATCCACACAAGTTATTCAACCACATAATCATCTCCGAAAATGGTCAAAGGATCACCCACTGGATAATGTAATAGGTAATCCTTCTCGTTCGGTATCCACCAAAAAACAGTTAGCTACAGATGCCTTGTGGTGCCTTTACAATTATGTACTATCAAAAGTTGAACCCAAGAATGTTAAGACTGCAATGGATGAAGCTTGCTGGTTTAAAGCTATGCAATAAGAAATCCATGAATTTGATAGGCTTCAAGTATGGGAATTAGTTCCGAAACCAGATTGTGTTATGATAATCGCTCTTAAGTGGATTTACAAAGTAAAGCTTAATGAGTATGGTGATGTTCTGAAGAACAAGGCGCGGTTAGTAGTGAAGGGATATCGACAAGAGGAGGGTATCGATTTTTAGGAATCATTTGCACCGGTTGCAGGATAGAGGCTATCAGAATCTTCATTGCCAATGCCGCTAGCAAAAACATGGTCATCTACCAAATGGATGTCAAGACTACATTCCTGAATGGCGAGCTGAAAGAAGAAGTCTACGTCAGTCAACCCGAGGGATTTGTTGATCCAGATTACCCAACATACGTCTATCGTCTGAAGAAGGCCCTTTATGGTCTAAAGCAGGCTCCAAGGGCGTGGTATAACACATTATCAAGGTTTCTTCTGGATAACAAGTTCTCCAAGGGTGTAGTGGATCCTACGTTATTCACCCAGAAAACAAGCAAACATATTTTTCTTGTTCAAATTTACGTAGACGATATTATATTTGCCTCGACTGATCCTAAAGCTTGTGACATATTTTCCAAAGAGATGGCTTCAAAATTTCAGATATCAATGATGGGGAAAATGTCATTTTTCTTAGGATTAAAAGTTTCTCAAAGTCCTGAAGGCATCTTCATTAATCAATCAAAATATGCTCTCAAAATTTTAACTAAATATGGAATGGATAAGTCTGACCCGGTAGATACACCAATGGTTGATACATCAAAACTGGATGAGGACCCTTTAGGGATTCCGGTTGACCAGACTCGGTTTTGAGGAATGGTCGGCTAATTAATGTACCTCAGTGCCAGTAGACCAGATTTGGTATTCTCCGTGTGCATATGTGTTAGGTATCAAGCTAAGCCTACCAAAAAGCACCTTGAGGCAATTAAGCGGGTCTTTTGATACCTTCGAGGCATCATTAACTGGGGTCTTTAGTATCCGAAGGACACCGCTATGGCACTAACGGCCTATGCAAACGCTGACCATGCAGGTTGTCAAGACACAAGGAGAAGTACGTCGGGAAGTGCTCAGTTTCTAGGAGATAAATTAGTGAGCTG
>BQNB010141714.1:0-17232 GCA_026074375.1 Tanacetum coccineum | reverse complement strand
TAAGGTCAAACCTACGAGCTCACCAACATTATTGTTGACGTTTCCGAGTATCATTTTTAGGTGAAGTGAAAGAAGAGTAGTCTAGTGATTGATAGCAGACTTAGAAGTATCTCGTGTGAAATTTCGTTTAAACTCTTGCTTGCTTGTTGTTTGATTTTAGTTTTGAATGTTTTGGAATAAGTTTGGATTATGGTCCCCTGTGTGGGCATTTGAATAATTGTAAGAGATTGTGGATTTTAGTTGCGATTTGGGACATCACTTGAGTTTGTTCATGGTTGATGATCTTTATAGCACTTGGAGTTTATGCAATGTTGTTTTCTCTATTTTGTATCTTATGTTATGATTGATCATTATGTTGCATTCCCGAGTTTCCGCCATTATCGGGGTGTGACAGTAACCCAAACGTACGTGTTTATTAAAACAACTTCATACAAATGACTGAATGAAAATTTTAATGCATTACGATATTAACGCTATGAGCACTTAATAAACATAAACACAAACACATTTCCATGTGCAACACTATATTGCAATATATTTGCACACGACAAACCATTGCTGCTGGCATAAATTCAGTATACTAAATCCAACCCAAAGTAACCTGCATAAAACTGCCACATACCAGTCTCCTTTAATTAGAGCTAGAAATTAGATTGACCCACCCAATGACCTCCATAAATTAGAAACACAACATGACACTTCAAACTCAAATTGGCCTAAACCAGAACACTCGCTACCATTATAAAAAACACACTCAACTATATATACAATATGATAACGGTATACTGCATTCCATTTAAAACAAGACAGCATTATAGGAATTTTTAACATGTAAATATCTCAACACCATATTCTTATTTATTCGTAAACCAAAAACTTCATTACCTAACGACAAACACCCGAAAACGATCGTTATTCAACCTAAACAAAACTGATCACTCAAAATCAAGACAGATAGAACGAAACACCAGCACTTATAAACGCCTACTCCTTTTCTTCCATATCAGCCACGTAACCAGCCTTCAAACTCACCCCAACCTGAGCACTTGCCAACAGTGTTTCCTACTCTCCAAGCGTCACATCATCACGAGCAACAATGTCTCTTATATGCTCCAAAGCCTTCGCAGCATCTCCCTGCTCTCCCAACGCCTCCAACTCGGTTACTAGCCTGCGCTTCTTGCTCAATGAGATCCTAAGTGAAAAACAGAGATCACGCATCAACCCAACAAAAGATTCATCTTCACTGCGCGACCGACTAAACACCACCTTCATCTTATCCAAAAATTGAGAGGATTCAGCAACCTCTGACAACTTATCCAAAATAAAAAATAGGCCCATGGATACCAAACAATACTGACAAACTAAATATGTATGTATGATACAATACTTTGCACCACAACTTACATATAAATAGGAAAACTTAAGGGCCTTCAATCTTTCAAGGGGAGATTCAGGAGACATAACTATCAATGTAATTAAGATAAAACACCAAGCATTTTATAACCCCTTTAGATTTTAATTGGTGAATTAATGGAGCGTGGTTTAAAAAATTAAACATTCATCTACTTTAGTTGCTTATTTGTCACCAGTATCTATATCGGCTATAACAAAACAATAACAAATTAGTATACATTCGTTGTGCAGGTTTACTACAGATTAGTTACCCCCCAGGGATTCCAAACAACACACCAAACTCAAATTAATGACGTACACCATGATACAATGCTTGCCACATCATAAACTGTCCATTATCGGTTCATAACCCTGAATTGGAAAGTTACTTATATATAGATTCTAAAAACACATAGAGCCACCATTTTAAAAAGTAAACATGACAAAGCTTAGATGAATCCATAAAAGACGAGATGCACTCACCTCTGCCTGAATCATAGTGGAGACATAGGTATACACTGCGACGAACTATGCATAACAGGTACCATACTCAGCTACACGACTTCTAAACCAACCTGTACATGTAAAAACGCACACGTTACTAGCCTGCTACATAACCATTATAAGACTCAACTGGAAATTTCACACGAATGGAAACTGAACGCAAATAAAACCTACACCTTCAAGATCACATACCCACTAAGGCATTTCCAATACTGTTAAGTCTATTCATACCAGCAACCAAAAAACAATACAAAACAGGTAACTAACACCGTTAGCCACTCCTGACCTTCATGACCACGACAAGAAACGTGAAAACCCATAAGATTTCAACCTTTAAACAAAACTAAATATTAGGTACATCTATATGTGAACTAAATGAATAAGATAATCTTAATACTATGCACCATAATACAAATTTAACTAACAAATATATGTTGCTTGGCTTTTCATTTTCAGCGGCCTTTTGACACCTATAAATAGCAACATAGTTCTGCCCAAAATTCGTTTATTTCAGATCTCAAATCAAAAGCTTACATCATGTAATCTTTTGACGGGAATGCATCCCATTCAACCACAAACTCATATAACAAACATTCATTAACGAAATAATCAACAATATTAACAAAACAATACAGCAGAAAAACTTAACCAAACAAAACATCTTATTATAGATTAAGATCATTAGCATTCATATTTCCATTAAAAACATCACTGACTTAGTTCATACAATGTACCCCTGCAACTAGCTTCACACATAGACAAGAAAAACAAAAGACATGACATTATTAGACCATAAACACCAAACCAAAAGACTACCCATCTCCCTTTCCAGTAAACATAGCTTCACTTTGACATCATTCGGAGTTGATTGCCGCATCCATGATCTCCAGATGTGATTCCAGAACACTGATCTCCTCATCCGCTATAACAATGCTTTCATTTAACACCCTGAGCTTCTCTTCCCCAATCCTCCAACTATCCCTCAAGCACCTTAAACTGTCATAGTATTCATTTTGATCATTCACAGCTTCCATCTCTGTAACCATTGCTCTCACCTGTGCTAATGACTCCTTGCAGTTTGGGCTTCCTCATGTTAGATCCTGATGAAACGTCTAGCTTCAACGATCTCTTGCATGATAAACACCTTCATGTATTTCGGTGTCTCGGTCTCTTCGCTAAACTCAGATATTTCATCAATTTCACTCCTTGCAATAGCATTGACTGGGCCAGAACCTGCCATCAGAATAGATCAAGAATAATATAGGGTGGAGAAGTGGTTGATAAGAGGGTGTGAGTTGGATGATAAGGATAGTACCAAATGACACTATATATAGTGGATTTGTATGGTGGAGAGAGTGGGAATAAACCATCATTACGATGGAAGTTCAGGCAACGAGCCTGATATGAATTAAACGCCGGTCAAATCGTATATCAATGCGAACTCAGTTCTCACAACCTAAACCCTACAACTTTCAACAAAACACAAACTAAACCCTCTATCTTTCTAAATTGCATGAACTAAACCCATCACCTATATAGTTTAAACATATAGACACCCTCATCTCAACCATGTATTTCATTAACAACCTACGTACATGAAAGTCGACTTGCCGCTAACAGCCTTTTTTGGGTAACAATAGTTTCTGACACATTGGCCGACTAATACATGTGATTTGAACCCATCAATAATAGACCGACAAAGATATTGCAAACTCCGTACCCCAATCACCATTTAGTTACGGACAACACATACGTCGGCCCTGTCAAACCGTAGTTATCAACCGTAATCATGCTTACATCTTTCTTTTCTTTATAAAAGAATAATCTTACAAATCAAATACTTATAATATTTTTAATCAGAAAAATTAAATTATACGTCAACGCGCATCCAGTACAATGAGCAAGAATTTGATATAACCCGTCGCCTTTCAAATTCATGCCCAATTACCATTTCAAAACACACGTGAAACAACACACTGCATGTGCAACACCTACATGTCCTGATGCATCGCACATGCCTGTTTACCTCATAATATATAAGATTCAGTTTACTATATTTAATGTGGCAGTATTTATGATTCAGAGAAAAAGAATTCTATTGCTAAACTCAGTCCTCATTATTTAATGAGGAGTGATTATGATTTAAATCCAAGCATAAGCCATCTTTTGATAGGTGCAGGCGAGTTAATTTCTGGTTTAATTCCTCCAAATATGAAAAGTCTTGGTAGTTACAAGCACAATTATAGCAACAGTGATCTTAAATATAGCAAGTCATTAATGACTACAGTAAATATACCGTATGAAATTTTATAATAAACCATATAATTTCTTAACAAAAAACTCCTAGGCATACGAGTTCCACAAAAGTATGGCACGATTCACATCTACGGATATGCTTAGTATGGTGCTTCTCATTGTTATCATGATGGCAGGTATAATATTAAGATCTTAATGCTAAATTTTGAAGGGAACTTAATTTTTGTGTTTATAAACGCGTTTTCTACATTATGCAATGTAGGTGCAACAAAAACATCGGCAGTAATTTGTTTTAATAGTTAGTACGGTATCCTCTCTCTAAACTAACAATTTTTATACTATTTGTTTCTTTTACAGATTGATGTAATCGTTGGGTGAATCACGATGAAAAACGATGACTTGACAATATCGTAAAGATGCTTCATTTCATCTAAATACTTTGTTCTATTTGTCTCTACAATTTTAGATTTATTCTTTATTTTGAATATGTTATCAAATTCATGAATGTGTTTCCAATGAATAAAAGATGTCAATTCCTACAGTTATCAAGATATGATCATCTTTTCATTTAACGAGTCAATAACTGACAAATTCAATACCATTTTTTTCTATCAAATTGTAAAAGTTGAACCACGGGTCTTTAGTTTTTCCTTCGCTATGTTTTACGAGATTTGCCTTTTAAAGTTAAAAGGACACAAGATGTTAGTGTTTTAAATTTAATGGGTTGATATTTACATTTGATTAAGAGCATGCTTTTTATATAGAGCATTGAATTAGTTATTGGTTAATACTATTTTTATATGAAAGTATTTTATTTGTTAATGGGTCCACATTTACGTTTGATAAATTGATAGGTGATGGAGTTTGAGAATACTTTTTGCACATATGAGTTCGAGTTGGTTCATCCACGCATCTTCGTTCTTGCGTTCATGGTTAGTTCATCATCTTTGGATACTTTGTTTAAAATTGTAAAAATTAGGTATATCTTTGTATTAAACGTTGTCTAAGTTCTTAAGGGTCTTCACATTAAAGAAATGGTGTTCTTAAAATTAGTAGTCATTTTTTTTATAAAATTATAAAATAAAATGAGATTAAATGAAATAATATATAGTTATGAAGAAATTGAAGCCCATTATACCATTAATATTAATCGGGAAGATTGTCATCCTTAGGCAGCCATTAATGCAATTAAATCGTTACCCATCCAACCCGCCCCTTACCCGATCCCAGCCCCTTACCCGATCTCATTATTTTTGTTTCTCACCGACTCATGATTTTCTCAAAATCACACACGTATGAGGTACGTGTCTATTCTCTCCCACAAACACCATTATCTCATGATCTCTCACACACAAGTTTCTTCTCCACAGATTCACAAACCCAGAAGCTACTAAGATCCATAGATAACAGAAACCTTAAATTCATTATGTGGAAGAAGATAAGTGTAATAACACTCATAGATTCATGTAAGTTTTTTTTTTTGAATATTTATTTTTATTCTATTAGGGTTTCAATTAAAAATTAGGTTAACATAAAATATGGGGGTTTTTGATGTGGCTCGGGCTTAATCTCAATTTTGTTTTGCAAGAGGATGAGGAGGAGGAGTATATATCGCCATGTTGCTGATTGGATTTAAGTTATGTCAGAAAAAATATTGGGTGTCTCAACTCTTCATCTACAACGAAAATGACAGGTAACCAATTGATGGGTTTTGTTATTGTATTAAAAAGGTTCTTTAGAAAGATGTAGATAATTGGTCTTTTGCTAATGCTTTTTGCCGTTTTCCGTTTCTATAGGTTGCTCTATGGATTGTGTCATAAATTAGCTTTTCGTGTTTTCAAACATTTGGTTAAAAAGGGCGTGCATTGTTTTTGGGATCGTAAACGTGGAGAAATTGATAACAATGAGGAGGTGAGCATTTACTTAAAAAGTTAAAATATGTTATCTTTAGTTTATACTTAACCACTCGAGTATCCGTTTTGAACAGTGAGGGTACATCAATTTACCTACAGCTATTAGCTGGTCGTAGGAAGGAGTGTATTAAGGCTGGCCCGATTGTGAGTTTCAATCCTGAATTGTGGCTTGCTAATTCGTTGTCTAAGATTACCGAGAAGGTTCTTTTTATGTGATTGATGTTATGTATTTGGTTTGTATATGCTTATGTTTTAGTAGCTAATTTTGTTCTTTTCATTAGCAGGATTGTAAAAAGGGTACTTTTTTGCGGTACTATATTCTACGGAATCAGTCATATATCGAAGCTTCAAACAGTCTAGAATAAGCCGTATGAATGTTAGATTTTATCAGGTCTTCAAGTTCAGTTGTGTGAGTGACCCATCTAATCGATTTTTAGGTATTTTGTATAGCTTTAAGATTAAGTGATCTTCTTATTCAGTCTTAAAATTTGAAAAACTATGTCGACTCTGGAATTAAGTTTTCCCCTGCTTCCATTGCAGTTCATTGCCAACTCTGCGGACAAATTTTTAGAAAACAAATAAAGCGGTACACATGTGGCGCCGAAACCCGCCTGCTACTTGGCCCGAGCCTTTAATACCCAGGAATGTGGGTTAAATTGCATTTACTGCTAATGCATGCCCCGACCCGTACACTCTCATTCTTCTCGATTTTTACACGTGTATGATACGTGTTTCACTCATAACAAAACCCCTGTTTTTCTCTTTCAACACACACTTGTCTCAATCTTTTCTTATCTCTCACTCTAAAAATCTCTCTCTCTAAAATCAGATCTTCGGTGAGCCAAAAATGTGGCAGCGGCAGAGGCACAAAGTTAAGAGCGACAGGAAAAAAGATGAGACAGTAAACTTCATAAAGCTTCCAAGGTAAATTATATTTGCCGAATATGTGTCGCTTTGGGTTGTCAATCTTTTATATTATGTCAAATGGGTCCAGGGTATGATCACACCACTTTAGCCATTAGAGCGGACAGCATTGGAGCCCTTGGAACTGCACTTATCTGTTACGTGATAGCAAAGGTATATGGTTCATGGCCGAAAAACCACCATATAAAACCAAGGCTGTCACAAGGAAGACTGTTTATGAGAAGCTAAAGACCCTTACAACGAGAAACATGTAACTTAATTAACCTTTGTGCATTTTATCACACCAATGCAATACCATGTACATCCACTCATAGAGATCTATTTATTTGTAAGTACAGGATGCGGCTGAAGATAATGAAGAATCAAAGAAGTCAAAGTCGAAAGTCGTTGAGGAAAGTGAGCAGGTAATGTCAAGTTTCTTAATTAATATATGAAACCATGTGTTAAACATAATGAATATCAAATCAAGTTTACTCAACAGTCAAAACAAACAATTGTATGGTTCACTAACATGTTACGTCGTAAAGATCGCTTAGAGCACCGACTTAGAAAAGTTTCATAATTGATCTTTTTAGTTTGTTTAACACCCTTGCATAATGTAGTGATTACCATGCAAGGTATGATTTAGATTTAAAGAATATTTGGGTTTTCTTGATTCTTTTTATATTTAGGGGTTTTGTCTATAAGTGGCTACGTCGTTATTTGTAGTTTATCTGTGTAGGAATATGAGGATATGAAAGGAGGTGGTGAATATGAAGGAGGCAAGGGGTAAGTACGAACAACACACTCCCACACTACAAGCGGAAGAGGATCGGGAGCGTTACAACAACAAAAAGATTACCTTGAATTGAGGCGAACGTTGAAGGAACAAATTAAACGGAAGCAAAAAAAGGAACTGAATTCTGATTCGCGGGCAAAAAAGAGTAAATACTTGCTTATTAAATCATTTTTCATATAATAAGCATTTGCTTCCTTTTATTTGAATTTTCAACTTGCATGCTTTATTAGAGATTGATATATTAAAAAAACTAATTAGATATAAGAAATGGAAGCCTAAATACATTAGATAGAGTTCACGGTAGCTACCATTAACAAAAGACAACACATATTGCACGCTTTTATAAAAAAATTAATTACCATAGATGGGAATGTGTGATGACGTTGAAAGTAGAGGAGCACTGGATCAATTGACAAATCCTTTGATGTTGAGGTAGCAAATGCAACCTGTTTAGGTAGAAATTGACCCGCTGCCCTAGCTGAACCAATCCATAGAATTTGTTTTATAAAGGTTGTGGATTTTCTACGTTATTTAAGCTTTATCAATCATAGAAGGTAAGAGCATCACCCGATGGCAATGAGTAATGTGTTATGTTTACCTAAGTTGACCATCATGAAACTTTACAAACAATATCAATTCCCACATTATCCGTTAGCTAAGGTTTTTGTTGTTGTTGCAGCTATGTTGGACGCTGCTTCTGTGTTTCATATGTGTTTATATATTAGCGAAACAAAGTGTGTAATGAGACAATCTCAAAAAAGCTCAAACTTACCAGTGTCGCTTTTTGAGCAGGTCCATATTCTATTTTATTGACATGAGTACAAGTCACTGCTATATTAAAGGGGAAATTTAGACTGCACCATGAAGAGTGTTCCATCCCAGTTTTTACTTTTACAATTGTCTGATCTTTAATACCTTGCTTGCCTACATTTATTAATTATGATGTGACAAATCAATCTAATCATTTATTTCTAAAAATTTCAGAGGAGGTTGGGCGCTGGACCTGTAAAGGCGGATATGTGCTACAGATGAAAAGAAAGTGTACCTCGAAAGCCGAGTTCTGCATAGAGGCTGGGAGTGTTGGTAATGTTGCACGGTTGATTAACCACAATTTTGATCCAAACCTATTTGTTCAGTGCGTTGTAAGCTCGCACCACGATCTAAAGTTTGCGCTTGCTTCTGACAACATACCCCTAATGCAGGTGAATCTTTGTTGTTTTAAAGTGAATTATATCCATTCTTTTTTATACACTATTCTTATGCGAGTGTTACATGTGTATGTGAGATTGAGTTATACGTACAAAATAAAGCATGGTGGGGTTTCTTTGCGTATTGTGGGTACATCTTATGATGGCATATAACATACCCTGAACATCTTACATAGGATATTTGGTTTGGTTGTTTACCATTGTGGTGCCAACTAAAACCAATAAGGTTAGCCAACATTTTAAATGCATTATTTTGGAAATAACCCGCTGAACATAGTAAAACAAAATTAAGTTGGCTGACGTATATGTATACTATAGTGTAATCGACAATGTATAATGTACAACCATTTTTTTAGCTTCTGAAACTTGCAGCAGTGATGAGTGACACGGATAGCAATAATATGTCACCATAAAGTTCACTAGATATCGAAGTAGGAATTGTCTCTAAAAGCTAATTTTGACCCTGAGGTGTATGGGCAGCTGGGTGTTCTGAATCAATATTCAACAAAAAGATGGTTGAAAGAGTAATCGGAGGCGTTATCTCACTTGAGCAGGTACACATCCTTTATATATCGTAGTAGCGGCACACTTCTATTGCGACCTTATTAGAATAAAAGATAGATTAACAAAGGAAGAATTATTAGCAGTGCTAATTTGAAGTCTCGTGTAGATATGCATATATGCTCTACAGCAGGAAAAAAGGTTCATATATTACCATGACTTCCTCTTTACATAAATAAGCAAAGTTAAAGAGATTAAAGATATAATTTGCCTATGAAAACTATTATGCCTTTTTCTATGAATGAGATCAAGATATAACAAAAAACAACGAAGTAGATTAACACTAGGTATCATTATTAATAAAGCTTAGTTGTGTTTAGGAATCCACACCTCCTAAGTTCTCTTATAATAAAATAATAAGCAACCTTTTTTAAGTAGTGGTTTCGGTTAACCGTTTTATTTTGTATTTTGAATAGTCATAAGCACCTTATACATGCTTAGATAAACCGCTACTAATCTTTGATTGCCACATGTGTTTGAATTCCATTGTGCTTACGGAGCGTGAAAACAAAATGTACAAGAGTATGTAGATATGAGAAACTTAAAGCAATAGCTGATTTGCTTTTTATAATTTTTACACCAATAACTCATCTATAAGTGATATCTTTTTTTAAACACGTCTGACATGTGTCATTAAAACTGCTTATTCTGTCCAATAGAAAATAAATTAAGTATGTGAAGTTGCGAAACAAAGATCCACTTAATAAGACCAGTTAAGCAGTTTTATTTTCTAAAAATGACCTACATACCTAATTTTTAGCAACAGAGGAGTTCGTTTAGCGTAACACGCGAGGTATTTCTATGTTAAGTTGCTTAAAGAATGCTTAAATAGTTAAAAAGATAGGAACTTTAGCGTATAAAAAAACATTAGTTAAACCACATAGGATGTTTTAAACACGGGTGTCGTATATGATATATTTACCCTCTAACTTTCCACTACCCATGGCTTCCCCGTTGTCGACGTGACCACGTGTCCCACCTCTTTCTAGCCTTTATAAAATCTTGCCAAAGTGACCATTAAACCAGTGAAGGATGAAGGCTGAAATTGACGGCTACTTTGATGCCATATAAGGCTTTAATGGTCATATATGGACTAAGTCACTTTGGCAACCATATAAGCTTACTGAAATTAATGCGATTTCTTGAAACGGATTCTTCACGGCAAAAGTTCTAGCTTCATAAATATTAGAAAAAGATAAACAAACATATTCTAATGCACATTATCTAACATTTTTTTAGGAGTTATAGGTATACAATGGAAACTTTTTGTATTTATTTTGGCAAGTTTTGTAAAATTAAAGGTACTGAACTCTTCAACATATATCAAAAGTATTGAAAATCCTTAGATAAGATAGTCAAACGAATACACAATCCCAAACACTCCTTAAATCTGTTGTTTTAAAACAATTTGATATTGGATTAATTTGTTATATTTGCTTCATATAACATGGAAGAGTTAGGACCGAGCGTTTCTGACAAGCTCCATCAATAGGCCGAAGTTTCTCACAGGAGTCTGCAAAGTCGTACCAAGCATTCAGACACTTAGGCACTTTGCAAAGTTGTTCCAAGCATTCTAGTGAAAAGCATTGAAGAATACAAGAAGGAAAAGGAACTGGGCTTTAAGACCTGCACTAAACATTTAAAATTATATAGTATAAATCTACATGTTTTTATGTTTGTTAAAAAGATTGTTTAGTGTTTAGTAATTAGAGACAGTTACACCATAATTTTAGGCAGTGTTCATGTTTTTTTTGCTCGAGTCATGGCACATTCCAAATGATGGCCCCATCATCCTACTATCCTAAACCTTTAATTACAGTGTAGGTTTTACCTTTCATGTTATGGGTTATGGCTACATAAACACCATCCGCTCTTAGTTATTGGTTTTTATTGGTTCAGTTGTATTGAAAAGCTTGATTCATACAATGTATACACCGTTTAGCCCTGCGCTCCACAGCGAAACGCGGGCTAAAAACCTTGTTATGGTTTAAATCATAGATATTAATACTACCTTTTTTAGCCTATTTGATATCCCTGCAAACATTAATGTAGTGTTACTTAATATATCCTAAAAACATTTTTAATCCCTTATTTTCTATATTAAATGGGGAGTCTTAATGATTCAAATCCTTAATTGTTTAAATCATAGATATTAATACTACCAGTTTTTAGCCTCTTTGATATCCCTGTCAACTTATTGCAAACATTAATGGAGTGTTACTTAATATACCTAAAAACGTTTTTTAATCCCTTTATTTTCTTTGCAATATAATTCCTTTTGCATTTAAAAGTGCTTATATGATGTGTAAATAACCCATTGATTGGCATTGGAAGTGCACGAACTACTTGCTTTGGTGAAACAAAAAGAAGCAGAAATAGGTGAAAATGATTCAAAAATAAAAAAGATTGAAAAAAAGGATGGCTGATGCAACCTTTACATTTCAGGAGGCACGATTAAACATTCATTCCAAAACAAGCAACGGTAAGTAATTATAACCATTTTTATATTGATATTGATCAATCACTTTAATGAGTGTATTTAACTTTTATTTCGAAAGAACAAAACTTTTTTGTAGGTTGTAAGAGAATTTGATTATTGTTTTTGATTAGTTCTTATTGATGGATTACTTTATACGCAATACGTGACGCTGTCAATGATGTAAGTTTTTACACATTTAATTTTCAATAGGAACTATCTATAGGATACAACATACATATTCTTTTGAAGTGTTGATGTTACAGAAAGCGAAAACTAATGCAAGACCAGAACAAGCTCTTAATAATGGTTGGTTGAAGCTTTAGAGACCAGACGATCATCAAAATAAATAGGAGCTTGACTTTATATATTATTGTAATTGAATTTGTAGCAAATATTGTCATACATGGGATATGATATGATTTAATTTATTCAATAGGAACAATAACGTTTAGTTTTTTTATGGTAGAAAATTCAGATGTAAAAAGTTATATTTATACTTTTTATGTTATAGAAGAAAGAAAACATGGTTTGTTTGGTTGTGCATAAATTTGTATCACATGAGATTTTTATAAGCCGTTAGTTGTCTTTTTCTAATGGTGTCTGCAAGGGAATCATCAAAACGAACGAAAATAAGACGCATGAAAACTTATTAAATAAAAGAATCAATCATAACATCTTATAAGTTATTACTAAATCAAAATAAAAGTGGTGTTTGTATTTATGATTACTCATGTAGATTTAGTTTTATAAAGCTCAAACTCATTATCTATAAGCGTAGATGATTAGACGATGCATTTTGTAAGTTGCCAACTTACTATAAATGGGAATATGGATTATGATCAAAATTAAATCTATTTTAATGTAAGTTTAATATATTTGGTTAGATTAAGTTGTACTCTTTGAATGCCTAAATGACATAATCTTAATTCACATAAGTAAAAGTTTGATTTTTTCCAAAAACAAGCCCGGTGCAACGTACGGGTATGAACGCCTCGTAGTTAATAGATTTAATAGTTTTAACCCATGTTCAACATATTACAGTATTACAAATGAACCAATACTACATATTTGCGAATATATTTCTAATTACTTATTATGTTGCGTAAAAAGTTTTCAAAGTTGGTCTCAAAGGACGTCGACAAGTTCTTTTTAATTACAATTTTGTAATCTTTAAAAGCATGTTTTCATGTATGTACACAATATCTCATATCTGCGAGCTCTCTGCTTAATATTTATATCAAAGTAACATGAGAATTATAAGGATCAATTTGCTTTAAGGTCTACTTCGTAATCACGGCACAAGGCTTTTAAACTTCATGAGACGGCCTTGCATACAAAAAAAGTTATAATAAGAGACAAACTGTAGAATAATTGTCGTGTAAAACTTGATGAGGGATGGAGTGTTGAACACACAATTTTGAAAGATTATGAATCGTTAGTAAGAAATTCTTGAAAAATTGTGTTCAACTTTTTGAAAACCCAAATGTTAGAAGACTTCTCTTCTAACTTTAAGGATAAGCGCACTGAAACGTACACTCTCCTTTGCCGTTTGGGTCCGAGTTACAATCTGAGAGCAATTACAAGTCATAAAGAAAATTTAGAAATGACATGTTTTGAAAGCATTTGAAACTCTTGGTCGAACTTCATTTACACGCCCGTGTCGATGTTAATCAATATTTCTAGGTACGTAAATATTATAGATTCCAAGAGACATGTCGAGAAGATTGTTTTTGGTATTTTTTGAAATTTTTTTGATTTTATATTTTTGTATTTTCTTTTTCCAAAATATTTATAAATCAAAATAAAGAGAAAAACAAAAATATTTACAAGTCGAAGTTTCCATCAGTAGTGACAAATGTTGCTAGAGTTGAAGTAGATGAAGTTGAATCAGGTTGTTGTTGACGTTTATCGGATGCATCAGCAGTAGTAACGGTGAAAGACTTTAAAACAACTTGATTTTCTCCATTGAGATATTCGTCGAACAAAGGACCGAATAGACTTTCCAATTTTGGCATTAAGTCATGACTATCATATTTGATGTAGGAACTTATGTTGACATTGTGGAGCGAGGCTTGAACCGTTATGTTCAAACGTCATTTGACATTAAGGTTTGAGGCTTGATATGTTGTGATTAAACGTCGCTTTTCTGATCAGTTTTGAATCCACTTCAACACTGGTTTCTGAGATATCAGCTTTTTCAGCAACCATACTCTGAGATTATCTGGCTTGACATTATTGGATGTACCTGCGCTTAAATCAAAACCTTGTTCCTTCTGAACATTGATTGATGAACCTGCACTTAAATCCAGAGTTTGTTTGCTTTTATGAATATTAGGGATATCTACATTTGAACTCTCACACCCCGACAAAGGTAAAAACTCGGGAATGCAACATAATGATCAATCATAACACAAGATACAAAAATAGAGAAAACTACATTGCATAAACTCCAAGTGCTATGAAGACCATCAACCTTGAACAAACTCAAGTGATGTCCCAAATCGCAACTAAAATCCCCAATCTCTTACAATTATTCAACTGACCACACAGGGGATCGTAATCCAAACTTAATCTAAAACATCCAAATACCAGATTCAAACAACAAGCAAGCAAGACTTCAACGAAAATCCACATGGGATACTTCTAAGTCTGCTATCACAATCACCAAACTACTCTTCTTTCACTTCACCTGAAAATGATACTCGAAAACGTCAACAATAATGTTGGTGACCTCGTAGGTTTGACCTTAAACCCAAAAGTTGTGCCAATATTTCAACACTGGACAATAGTGCTATATGATAGTGAATATATGCTAACAATCCAAGACATAGCATCCTCGCTAGTCATATATCAACATCCAATAATAAACCCAGAGTCGCAACTCCCAAATCACTAACGCACCTAAAGGGCCTACCAGCTGGAGCACTATATTAGGGCGAACCACACAGAACATTGCATGCCAAACACAGCACGCCAAACACAGCACATGCAAGTACCACACAGAACCTTGCATGCCAAACACAACACATGCAAGTACCACACAGAACCTTGCCATGCCAAACATAATACATGCAAGTAAATCAACACATAATATTCACATAGCAGTCATAAGCACATATCTTGTCCCAAAAACAAAACCACATTTCGCACAGATCAAAACATTTCAAAACACATTTGAGTATCATTTTCCCTCAATGGAAAAACCAGTAAAAAGTGGGGCTATGATAACTCACCTTAAGCAAGTCTTTAGCAACCCAATCTCAATCACACAAGCAAATGCAATGACGCCTGCACACGACCTAGTCCAGTTAATGTCCCAATTTAATCATCCAATTTCAAAACAATCTTCACGTTTGATGCATAGTGTTTTAGACGCGTTGTATAATTACCTAAAACAATTTAGTGGTGTGATGGTTGACGACTTAACTCCACAATCATATCAATCTCATTCCTCGATAATACATACTTATACTATTTAGAGAAAATAGATAAGTAATATAAATAAATATTTATAATTAATAGATATAAATATATTTCGACAAGTCCATTCGGTAACCCTTAGACACTTCAAAATAATTATTATACGGTTGAAAATAAAACGTTTACTCATAATAAACACATTAGATAAGTTTTGAGAAGAATTATATTTTTCGTTTTTTAGTGAATTTAATAAATAAATAAAATAAATAAATATTATTTTATTATTTAAAATCAAAAATCATGTTTTAAAGAAAATTTCTAAGTATAAACTTTTTATGAAATTTCAACACGACCCGTACGTTTATACAACGTTTTCCAAGGTTTCAAACCTTATTTTCAATAATTTTTCACAAATTCGACACTTTTCGACAAAATTCCAAAATCTCAATCTTTAACGCTTACCAACACTTTTTCCCCAAAATATCATTCAATATCACTTCGTAAATACATTTTCACTTTCAAAATTCCTTCAAAATTCTCATAACTACTAAATATCGCTTATTGGGCTACTTTTATAAGTCAAAAATATAATCCAACTCCTCAGGCAAATCTAACCGATAGGCCACATGGCCTACTTTCTCAATATTCTCAAACGGTCCAACAAACCTAGGTGCTAACTTCCCTTTCTTCCTAAAGCGTACCACACCTTTCCAAGGCGACATTTTGAGCAAGACATATTCACCTACACTAAACTCTAGAGGCTTCCTCCTCTTATCAGCATAACTTTTCTAATGATCACGTGCAACCTTAAGTCTATCCTTAATCTGCGAGATCTTCTCAGTAGTCTCTTGCACTAACTTAGGTCCTATCAACTGACATTCTCCCACCTCAGCCCACATAATTGGCGAATGACACTTTCTACCATACAATGCCTCAAACGAAGCACATCTCACACTAGAATGATAACTATTGTTATACAAAAACTCAACCAATGGAAGATGAACATCTCAACTTCCCCCGAAGTCTAGGACACACGCTCTAAGCATGTCTTCCAAAGACTGAATAGTACGCTCACTCTGACCATCGGTCTGAGGGTTATAAGCTGTACTTATGTCAAACGAGTCCCTAATGCCTCTTGCATTGACTGCCAAAACCTTGAGGTGAAACGACTATCACGATCTGATATAATCAAGATCGGCACACCATGTCTAGCAACTAACTCATTAAAATACAATCTAGCCAACCTTTCCATCTTATAATCCTCACACATAGGTAGAAAATATGCAGACTTAGTCAATCAGTCCACAATGACCTAGATTGTGTCATGCCCACTACTAGTCCTAGGCAACTTAGTCATAAAATCCATAGCTATCCCTTCCCATTTTCATATGGGAATCTCAGGTTACTGGAGCAATCCAGATGGCCTTTGATGCTCAGCCTTAACCTTTAAATAAGTCAAACACTTACTAACATACTCAGCTATATCCTTTTTCATTTCAGGCCACCAATACCTATCTCTCAAATCATAATACATCTTATCAGCACCTGGGTGTATAGAGTACTTCGACTTATAGGCTTCATCCATTATCAGGGTTCTCACCTCACCCTTCAAAGGTACCCATATTCGATCCAGGTAGTACAAAGTTCCATCACTTTTCTGTTCTATCATCTCATCCAAACCTTTCTGTAATCCTGTAAACTCATCCACAACCTCCTTCTGAGCCGCCAGTATCCTATCCCTGATACTTGACTAAAGGGTCATATTCACAGCTCTAACTCTCTTAGGATTTACTCTTT
>BQNB010141713.1:0-17232 GCA_026074375.1 Tanacetum coccineum | reverse complement strand
CTCTTGTTTGAGAAGTATTTTGGAAAGAATTCTTACGGGATTAATACTATACGTATATAAATTTGTTTGTTTTTCTACACCAACTCTCTCACTCCGAGTTAGTTGATATTGAAAAGGTGGCACTCAGCTCCAGCCTCCGATCACTAAAATCAAAGTGCACTATTGAGTCTAGAGCCAAAAGAGATCATCCATAAATCTCATTAGGACACTTGTCAAATTATTCTTGCTAAGTCACACAATGTGAATTACAAGATACATCTTAAGAGTCCTTCGCATTATCCTTGTGATTTTGCCAGAACATCAGAGTGAATTCATTCACAATGAAGATGGAAATCCTGCTTGAGTCAACATCAAACAAGCTCATGGTAGGTAACTTGTGCGATTCTTTATGAATCAAACTTGTGACAACTGGAAAGAAACGATGGTGCGATTCTATAAGAATCAAACTTGTTCCAGGAAATGGATCAACGGTTGTTAATGAATTTTTGAAATGATAAACACTCTCGGTGTGTCACAAAAACAATTTTGTAAGTGATACACCGATTGATTTTCAAATCAATTTTCTATATCAATCGGTGAGATAGTAACTCACTGGTTCACTCTTATCGTGCTGTCTGCTTTGAGACGTTCCGATAATGAGAACATGCTGAGTACGATGAATCTAATACTTATGTGTTAGAAAGATTCAATACTTCAGCTGGAAATCCTGTCAAGAAGATTCTTCTCAAATTGAATCTATCTGATCACAGGTCAATCCTCACGGATTCGAAGGTTTCTCCAACCAAACCTGGGCGAATGACAAAGCCATATTCGTCCCCCTGCTTTATTGCTAACTGTTTTATGCAGGCTATGTAAAATGGTGGTGGAGGTTCCTGATTCCAGCTGGCTCACAAGATCCATAACCACATGCTCATACCCGACCGACAAACATAAAGTCATCATGAAAGCTCAAGTACATGTTTCAAGACTTCCGCTACTCTGATACCACACATCTTTCTAGAAGTGTCAAAGTGTTAAAGTTAAAGAATTTCAAGAAAGATGCAACATTAAAGCTTTTCAAGAATGGTATGAGCATGTCGGTCCAGAAGTCGCAAGTCCACAAGGTGGCAAAGTTACAAGTTGGCGTAGAGATTATGCTTGGTTGATGATCTCAAGATGCTCAAGATCACTATGTCAAATACAAGTTCAAGGAACAAGCTCAATCCAAGAAGTCAATGATCACTACAACATACTCACAAGAGAAAGACAAGAATACGAGCTAAAGACTAAGGATAAAGCATAGTATGCTAGGTTTAAAGTTTGTAAATTGGAGTGACCTCCCTTAGGGGGAGATTGTTGGAAACACGAAAAGTGTCGGTCACTTCCAAAGTTGTAACAAGTCTTAGCTCGTAGTTAGTATAAGGATTAGATTAGTAATCTAGTCCGGCCCAAGGCCCATGGGTGGCCCAACTCCAGCCCATGGGCTGGCCATGGTAGTATTTATACACCCTCTCCTAGTCTTGGAGAGGGTTGGTTGTTCCATTTGTTACACACACTTTCATAATACATTCATCCATTTTCCATCATCTTTTTCTCTAACAATCCAACCCACATCTCACTTATTGTTCTTGGTTGATCTTAAGATTACTAGTATTCTTCATTATCAAGCCCTTAATACCCAACCTCCGGTTGCTTTACCGCAAGAATTAACAAACTACATCAGGATTAGTGAAAACAAGATCAATTTAATGCAAACTCAAATAAACAACTTGGGTACTTTGAATCAAAGGCTTGAAAGTATGCTAGGTAACTTTATCAAAATGAATTCCGCTTCTTCATCGGGTATGGGATCTCTCCCTAGCAACACCGTTGCTAACCCAAAAGGTAAATTAAAAGCCATTACCACTCGAAGTGGTCTTTTTCTTGATGAACCTTCCGTTCCTATGCCTCCTCCATTTATTAATCTGGAGGAGGATGAACGTGTAGAGGAGACTTTTACAGACCTGGAACATGGTGAGTTTACCATTAAGGTCCCACCTCCTCTATTTCAAAAAGCTAAACAAAGAAATTTTGTGATTCATCAAAGGGATCCTCGTCACCTGAATATCCCTTATCCGTCTAGAATAAACCAAGAGAAACAAAAAGAAAAGGATGATGTTCAAATTCACAAATTTTGGCAAATGTTTAAACAACTTCATATCAATATCACTCTTGCCGATGCATTAATTCTTATCCCAAAATATCAAAAGATGCTTAAGAGTCTCCTTTCCAATAAGGAGAAGCTTATAGAATTGGCAAATACACCCGTTAGTGAAAATTGCTCAGTAGTTATCCTAAAGAAGCTTCCCGAAAAGCTCGGCGACCCTGGGAAATTTCTCATTCCGTGTGGTTTTAGTGAGCTCAAGTGCAAGGCCCTAGCCGATCTAGGTGGTTTGGAAAAAGTTAGGATTACCCGAGCTTATTTCCACCCAAATGACTCTTGAACTTGATAACTAAGATATTTGCACTCCGAAAGGAATTGAAAGAGATGTCTTTGTTCCGGTTGGAAAGTTCACATTTCCAGCTGATTTTGTCTTTGTTGATTATGAGAGCGATCCTCGTGTCCCCCTCATCTTGGGTAGACCTTTCTTACGGACCGCTCGTGCTTTGATTGACGTTCATGGAGAAGAAATGATTCTCCGTGACTGTAATGAAAGACTAATCTTAAATATGAGACATGACACTTCAAGCTATTTAAACGAACCTCATCAAGAATCAATCAACATGATTGATGTCTACAATGTTTCACATGAGGAAATTCTTAAAGATTTGTTTGCAACAAATCATCCAAGTGGCAATCCCACTTCTTCTCTCACTTCTCATACCGACTTAACTTCACCGGAAGTTAATGATGATATCTTTGATCCGGAGGAAGACATTATTGAGAACTTGCTAAATCTTGATAAAACCAAAGATCTCCCTCCATATCATGATAATCCATTAAGTGGCATTCCCACTCTGATCTCGAAACCCGTGACCAAGTCTTCTTCTTCTCCCCCCACACTTACTTCCATCGAAGAAAGTAATTTAATTTGGGAAGAATTCAAAGCTTATCTCGCAAGTGATTAATTTCACTTTGGAAAAGTAATACCTTCACCTCCTCTCCCTCCCTTTTCATAATTCTTTAAAGTGGTATACCAACTTTCTCTTCACCTAGTCTCCCGATTTCTGAGACTAGCGACTATTTTCTTGAGGAGTTCGCCGATGAACTCGCTCATATCACATTTCCACCGGTAAATGATGATCTTCCCTTTGATGCCTATCTTCAAGAAATTGAGTATTTGATTAACCATGATCCTATCAAGGAAATGGATTTTATTCTCGAAGATTCGGTTGATAAAAATTCTCCCGATGACAATCTTTATGATACCATTTCTGAGATGTTCACCGATGAACATGCTCTTGATTACTCCTCCCACCATTAAAGAGATGATTAGGATGATAATCTTTTGGATCTGAGAACGTTATGATATACTTAAGAGAATCCTTTTTACTCCAGAGGAAGAGAAAATCAAAGATTCTAAAATCTTGATTGATGACTTGATCCACCTAGATCAATGATTTTCCTTTCCTTCCCAAGTGTGACTTGGTTTTCTATGAGGATTTTTCCGAGGTTGATGCTTTGTCTTCGACCAACAACGAGGACAAGGTATTTAATCCGGCTATACTCATTCATGAAAACCTCTTTGAAGTCACCAACTGTACAACACCGGAAAAAAATGTAAAGAAGCCCACTAATGCTTCTTTAATTCTTGAGGATTTTAATCCTCCTCTTTATGAACTTCCTTTCCATAAAGAAGTTCCCGGGCTTGGAGCTTTACTCTCGTTTTCGTCCGAAAATGAGGAAAAAGTTTTCAACCCCGGGATTTTAATTTCTAAAAGAGTTCATACTTCTCTTCTCCCAGAATTTTCTCATCGGGACTCTAAAGCTTTCAAAGTCATTAAAATTTTTGAAAGCCCAATGGAATTTTTCCTTGCTCCATATGGAGAGGACATCCATATTTTGGATGTCCCGTGTCTCCATTTCTATCCCCCTTGACCAGTTCAAGTAATGGGGGGATCGGTACAAGCAAGTGACCTAAAAACAAGCACTTCGTGGGTGGCACCCATGCTTATCCGAGTATTATCGTAGAAAGTATGCATGCTACATAGTAAGTAATTGAATAATGTTTTTTGTTTTGTCTGAGGAGGCTCGGCCTCTTTCATTTTCCGTGTTTTGTGTTTGTGTTGTTGTATGTCCAGGATTTCCTAGATTTTTGAAGCCTCTCGTGCTCTCGGTTTTGTCCTTCATTCACAAGAAGCTTCAGCATCCTCATTCATTTTGGAAATACGATATCCAAATCTTATCGACTAACGTTTTTCTTTAAGCACGCTTAATAAACGGCTTAGGATTTACGTAGTGTTGGGAAAATAGATTGTAACAGACTTAATACTGGTAGTATAACAGTTAAGTCTGATAGTGATCAGTTAGTCTGTTATATTAAAAGTAATACTGGCAAGTACTAAGTAAGTCTGGCATTTACTAAGTTAGTACTGGTAGTCTTAGCAGTACTAAAGTTAGTACTGTCATAGTTAATTCGTTTAAGTTAAGTATGTTAAGAACAGAAATAGTAAAAGTTATCTAGAGATATCTTAGGAGATATCTTAAGAAGGATATGTATAAACCTTTCACACTGTTTAAAGCCCATTAGGGTTTCCTTGGTGTATAAGAGGAACCCTAAGGCACAATGTTAACACAAACGGTTTTAGAGAAATATCAATAGAAGCATAGAGCTTTATAGAAATTTTAGTATTGTCGTTTCTTCTTTACTCTTGTGTTAAGATTCCGCATTTAACACTTATAATTCATAGTCCATGTCCCTCCAATATAGTTGATTTGGATTTATCCAAGTTATCTATCCACTGACAAAGGCTAGTCAGATCCTAAAACCAAGGACCTACAGTGGCATCAGAGCCTTTTAGAGGGACTTCTGAGAAAGAAGAATCTATAGAACCACAAACAACAAACTACTCTCTCTTACAAAATGTCACAACCTGCAAATAGATTTCTCACAAACAACTCAGGATGGTGATGAATCCAACCATGAAGGATGCATCAGACACTGGTGCCGCACCCAAACAACCACAACAGAGTGATTCCCAAACAACTGCTATCTCAATATCAAACTCCCAATTCTAAGAAGGAGGAGTATGATATATGGGCAATAGAGATGGAGCATTACCTTGAGTACATTGATAATGAAGTATGGAAGGTAATTCAGAATGGAAACTCCAAGAAGAGAATATCAACTGGAAAGGATGGTGTTATTCGAGTACTTTCACCGGTTACGCTGCAAGATTTAAGTTGTTAAAAGAAAGGAAAGCTAAGAATATTTTGCTGATAGCCATTCTAAAGAAAACAAATCGAAGATTTCATGGAATGGAGATGGGAAAAGAGATCGGGAGCCATCAGAACTAAGGTTTGGTGGTAATCGTAAATTCAAGAAAATGCAGAGTCTGTTTTCAAACAACAGTTTAAAGCATTTAAGATATCTAATTCTGAAGGACTAGAAAAGGAATATGACAGGTTTCAACAGTTACTTTCTCAATTAGAAGCTCATGGTGCTGAAGTATCAACAGAAGATGCAAATCATAAGTTTCTTAGATCTTTGCCTTCAGCATGGTCCAATCTGGCAATGACAATGAGAACTAACCAAGATGACAATTTTCTAATGATGATATTATACAATAACCTTTAGATGTTTTGAGCAAGAATTCAAGGTTCTCCCAAAACCCATCTTCAAGTGCTCTCAATAATGTTGCTTTTGTTTCACAAAGCAAAATAGCACTAAATAAGGTTTAATTATGTTTTTTCGGTGCATACCGTTCTTGCACTCCTTCTACTACTTCAACAAATATTCCTGAAAAAGGAAGTTCTTGGCTGGTTTTTGCTGATGAAGTAATCTACTCCCCTGTGCCAAACAAACAGAGGGATATGGACTTACTTCATGAAGATTTTGGAATAGAGAGGGAAAAAAAGATTGATGATTAGATATTGAAGAAATGACCATCAATATGGCAAATAGCTATGATGCTATTCGGAATGAAGAAGTTCTATAGAAAACAGGACGGAGAGTTCGTGTGGATGAAAAACGCCGTTGGTTTTTTGACAAAAAAGAACTTGAGTGTTTCAATTTGTCACAACACTGGTCACGTGCTAGAGAATTGTACACAAAGGGGACGCATGATGGAAAGAAGAAGAGAGACTCTCTCTATCAACATCAGATGCGGCAGCAAGAGAAGAATTAATGGGATTGCTGACAAAAGGATGATGGGATTGTCAATTGGGGAGAACATACTGAAGCTGAAGAAACAAATCATGCACTTATGGCTATCAGCTCAAGCAATGAGGTATCTTTGTGTTCTAAAACTTGCATTGATTCATATAATAAGCTTAAAACACTGTGTGATGAACAAATGAATCAGTTTAGGTGAGTCATAAGCACAAATACTGCCTATAGTAAGCTGTTAAAGAAACTAGAAGCTCAACTTGTTACTTCCAAAACTCAACTTTCTCTAAATGAAAAGCTTGCATTTCAAGCTAATGAAATACATGAAAAAGATGAAAAGCTTAAAAGATATAAGTAGAAAGGAATGAAAGCTGTAAAAGAAAAGGAACAATTGCAGAAAACAATAGATTCATGGAAAGATTCTTCCAAGAATCTTTGGAGATTAATTAATTCTGGCATGAGTTCAAATGATAAACTTGGCTTAGGTTGAAATACAATCTAATGATGAGGTTCTAAGTTATGAGGAAAGAAATGAATTTTTCTGTCTTTAAAGTGCTCCAAAAAGGATTCAATAGGAAAAACCTTCATACAAGTAATATTGACAAAAGACCAATGATTCATTAAATTGTCCACCTCCTTTAAGTGGAGATTATACTCCTAAACCACAAGAGGAAATTGATGATGCTTTGTATGTTTATGGTAAAAAGGGTCCTCAAAAACCTGAAATTAGTGTGTCAGATGAAAATTCTTCTGAGCATTCTACCTGTCAATCCAATGACAGTGAAGGATCTTGTGAAAATACCTCTGAGCACTCTTTTGAGACTGAATCAGAAAGTTTAGATGAACCAAATGAGATGTCTAAGTCAAGGTTGGAAGTAACAAATGAAAAAGATGTGTCTGCTCCAAACTCAAAAGAAGTTGCACCTAGTTGTGTCTCACACATAAAATCTCCTAGGCAACCACTCAAAGATAATGAAACACATAAAGTTAATAGGAAGAGTTGGAATGATATGATGAAAAGAGAACTAGGGGAAGGTTACTCTTTTACAAAGAAAAAATGTTTTGTTTGTGGTAGTCTAAATCACTTGATTAAAGATTGTGACTATTATGAAAAGAAAATAGCAAGGGAAGCTGAGGTAAAGAGGGTTGTTAATACTGGTAATGGGGTGACAAAACCAGTATGGACAAATGCAAACAGGATTAATCACTCTAATAATTTTGTTCCTAGATCAGTACAACTTAATACTGGTAGGCCAAAGGTTAATTCTGTTAGGCCTAATATTAATACTGGTAGGACAAATATTAGTTCTGGTAACGCCTTAAAGTTTTAATCCAGTTAGTCCTAAAGTTAATTCTGTAAGACCGAAAAAGAAAAAACAAAAAAACCACAACAGTATAAGTCCCAAAAGACCACAGATGGATCAAATTAATCAAAGAAGGGATTTTTCAAAATCATATTCATCTGTAAGAAGACCTTTTGCAAAGTCTACAGCACAAATGGCTCATACTAATGCTGTAATGGGAAGTTGGGGATCTGCTGTTAAGACCTCAGCAAGTTATAATTGGAGGGGATACAAGCCTCAAACTTCAATTATTAACAGTATGGGCTATTTTTAAAAAGAACCGTGATGCTAAGGTCCACAAGGCAGACCCAAGCCTGCAAAGGCCTGGGTCCCTAAGAGAGATACTAATTTCTCTTATTCATGTGCAGGAACATCCACTGAAGAACATGGTAATAAGGGAATAATATGATAGTGGATACTCAGGCACATGACAGTAACAGGATCAACTAGAGGATTGTGAAGATCAATAGGGGATCTGTTACCTTTGGAGGTAGCAAAGGCTACATATCTGGAAAAGGTAGAATAAGAGTAGGTAATTTAGATTTTGACAGTGTGTCCTTTGTGAAAGAATTAGGGCATTTTAACCTTTTCTCAATATCACAAATTTGTGATAAGCAGCATAAGGTTCTTTTTACTGAGACTGAATGTCTTGTGGTGTCCTCTGACTTTAAGATGCCTGATGAAAATCAGATACTCTTAAAGGTCCCTAGACATCACAACATGTACAGTTTTGACATGAAGACACCTTCTCCTGCTAAAGGTTTTGCCTGTTTGATTGCTAAGGCCACATCTGATGAATCTAAATTGTGGCATAGAAGATTGGGTCATATCAACTTTAAAAATCTAAACAAACTTGTGAAGGGAAACCTTGTAAGAGTTACCTATCCAAGGTTTTAATATGACCACACATGTGTTGCCTGCCAAAAAGGCAAACAACATAGGGCCTCTTGCAAGGCCAAGTTAGAAAGATTGATCACCAAGCCACTTCATACCTTGCATATGGATCTTTTTGGTCCTACTTCTGTGAAAAGCATTAATCATGCAAGTTATTGTCTTGTTATCACTGATGATTGTACTAGATTTTGTTGGGTCTTCTTTTTGGCTTCTAAGGATGAAACTAGTGGCATACTTCAGACCTTTATTAGGCAGATTGAAAACCAGCTTAGTCATAGAGTTAAAATCATTAGGTCAGATAATGGCACTGAATTTAAGAATAGAGATATGCTTGAATTTTGTGGCAACAAGGGAATAAAACAAGAGTATAGTAATGCCAGAACTCCACAACAAAATGGAGTTGCTGAGAGGATGAACAGAACCCTAATTGAGGCTGCTAGAACTATGCTAGCAGATTCACTCTTACCACCAACCTTTTGGCTAAGCAGTTAGTACGCTTGCTAATTTTCAATAGGCTAGAGTGACAAAACCTCAACACAAACTCATATGCTTTTGTTTGGCCATACACCCAATTATAAGCTACATTAGACCTTTGGGTGTCCATGTTACCATTCTATATACTCTTAGTGTGCTTGGAAGCTTTGATAGAAACTCTGATAGAAGGATTTCCATAGTTGGTTACTCTCTAACAGCAAAGCCTATAGGGTTATAATCTAGTAACACAAATGAGTAGAAGTTAATCTTCATGTTACTTTTCTTTGTAGAAACACCTAATGATCAAAGGAGTAGGATATAGATGGATGTTTGATATTGACTATCTTACTGACTCTATGAACTATATTCCTGTATCTTTGGAGAATCAAGCTAACAATGCAGGTATTTCAGAGGAAACTAACAGTGCAGGTACTTCACAAACTCCTGAGTCCATTGCTTCTGAGGAAAAAGATGAGGAAGTAGAGCTTATTGTTATGCCTTCAGCTGTCAAGATTCCTGAAGAAAAAGATGAATCAAGGACAACTTCCAAAAATTCAAAGACAGAGGAGACCTTGACAGAACCTCAACAAGAGATGAAGGATTCCTCTATTGACTCTTTAGAAGACAATCCAAAGATTCAAGCTTTCAGAAGAGAGTTGGAAGAAATTGCCCTAAAGCATTTAGGGAAAGTCCCTGAAAACAACACTACCAGTACTCATTCAGTTAATACTGGTAGTCAGACAGTTAATACTGGTAGGCTTGATCATGATGATTCACTTATGCCAGAGCTCGAAATCTTTCACAAGCCTGAGACAGGAATTTTTGATGAGGCATCTTATGATGAGGAAGGTGTCAACTGATTTTCAACAGTCTTCCTACAGAAATGAAGACAGTCCTACCTACACTTTAGATTCATAGATTCACCCCAAAAAAGTCAAATACTTGTGATACCTAAAGTCATTTTTCAAACAAGGAGCAAAGTGCAGAACAAATCAGGAGCTCATGCTCTTCTCAGTCATATTCATAAGCAGCAAAGAAACAATCACAAAGATCAACAACATTGTTTGTTTACTTGTTTTCTATCTCAGGAAGAACCTAAAAAGATTGCTGAAGTGTGGGAATTAAGATAATGGTTGCATAATTGAAAAATTGTTGAATTTGAAGAGCTTGGGGGCTATACAAGAAGAACATTGGGTTCAAGCCATGCAAGAAGAACTGTTACAATTCAAGCTACAACAAGTATGGGTTCTTGTAGATCTACCTCATGGAATGAAGGTGATTGGCACCAAGTGGGTCTACAGAAATAAAAGAGATGAAAGAGGTGTGGTTGTGAGAAACAAAGCAAGATTGGTGGCCCAAGGGTACACACAGGAAGAAGGTATTGACTATGATGAGGTTTTTGCTCCTGTGGCAAGAATTGAAGCTATCAGGTTGTTTTTGGCCTTTGCCTCATTTATGGGGTTCATAGTTTACCAAATGGATGTTAAAAGTGCTTTTCTGTATGGCACTATAGATGAAGAGGTTTATGTCTCACAACCTCCTGGTTTTGTTGATCCTGATCATCCAAATAAGGTTTATAAGGTGGTCAAAGCTTTGTATGGACTACATCAAGCTCCTAGAGCTTGGTATGCTACTCTATCAACATTCCTAGAGAAGCATGGATACAAGAGGGGCACAATTGACAAGACTTTGTTCATTAAAAGAGACAAAAAGGATATCATGCTAGTTCAAGTGTATGTTGATGATATCATTTTTGGCTCTACCAACAAGTCTTGGTGTGCTGAGTTTGAAGCATTGATGAAAAGCAGATTTCAAATGAGTTCCATGGGTGAACTTACATTTTTCTTAGGTCTACAAGTCAAGCAGAACAAGGGAGGAATCTTCATATCTCAAGACAAGTATGTAGCTGAGATACTCAAGAAATTTGATCTTGTAAGTGTGAAAGCTGCAATCACACCCATGGAGACCAAATTGCCTTTGACAAAGGATGAGGAAGCTTTTGATGTAGATGTACACTTGTACAGATCCATGATAGGTTCCCTCATGTACTTAACTGCCTCTAGACCTGATATTATGTATGCAGTATGTGTTTGTTCACGTTTTCAGGTTACTCCAAAGACTTCTCATCTCAATGCTGTCAAGAGGATCTTCAAGTATCTCAAGGGCAAACCAAACTTGGGCTTATGGTATCCTAGGGAATCACCCTTTGATTTGGAAGCATTCTCTGATAGTGACTATGGTGGATCAAACCTTGACAGGAAATCCACAACAGGTGGTTGTCAATTTCTTGGACAAAGACTTATCTCATGGCAATGTAAGAAACAGACAATTGTGGCCACTTCAACAACTGAAGCTGAATATGTAGCTGCTGCAAATTGCTGTGGCACGTAATTGGGTAAAAATAAATTGCTGGACTATGTTTCAATTTCATGATACCAAAATCCACATTGATTAATGAAAGCCAATCGCATTGTGAAGAACCCGTGTTTTATCATTCTTTAGCCAAAAGCACATCGAGATTCTCACCACTTCATAAGAGATTTGTTATGAGAAGATGCTCATAAGTGTGGAGAAGATTCACACAGACTTTAAATGTACTGACTTGTTGACCAAACCATTTGATGGACCACGGTTTAATTACTTAGTGGTTAGCATTGGTATGATCAACCCATAGCAACATTTAAGGGGAGGATTAGTTGTAAAGAAGGGTTATTCTGTAGCTAAGTATCTTAATACTTTTGTGAGTTCATTTTTAATCCTAGTAAGTTATATCATAATAATACTGGTAGTTAACTAGAGTTAATTCGGTTAGTTAGTTTTTCATTATTTCCTTTCTATCAAATTTCTTGCATATTTTTTGTTTTTAGACCTAATTTTTGCAGGCATAGCATGGATGAAAGGGAGGAGTGCCAAGGTTTTTAACTGTTGAACATTTTTCATACATACTTAATTCTGGTTGAAAAAGAGTTAATTCGGGTTGACTCTTAATTAATTCTGTTGTGACAAAAATAAAGAGTCCTGTAGTGCTAAATTGTTAATACTGTAGGTTTGTTAATGCTGAGTTACGGGAAATTTGACTTTTTTTTGCTTTATCACTGTTTAAATAGTTTACCGTTAGAGATTTTACGGCGCAATAGTCGTACAACAGAAGAAGCTATATAAATATATAAAGTTTGATTTCTCTTCATACTTTTCTTTTTATTGCTATCTCCTTTCTTTTGGCAAAGTAAAAATTTCCTTTATAACGAAAATAGTCAAGAGTTCTGTTACCAGCATCTACAATTTCAATCGCATCAAAACCCAAGTACTTAATACGGTTGTCCAATGGCTCAATTAAAGTATTGTGACAAACACAATCAAGTGGGGTTTTTGCGCAAGCCTGACGAGAGTGCAGGGTTTGCTGAGATAGTGGATTTTCTTCGAGGTTCCAACCTCAGGTATGCCTTAACTGCTAATCCAACTATCTATGATTCTCTTGTAAAACAATTTTGGCAGAGTGCTATCGCCAATACTAAAGCTGATGGGTCTCTAGAAATTAATGCAACCATTGATACCATAAGGTACACAATCTCTGAGGCGTCAATTAGGGATTCACTTCAATTAGAAGACGCCACGTTAATTACAATGTTGCCAAATGATGACCTTTTTGAGGGAATGGGGCAAATAGGGTATCCTACTGATGGAACCTTTACCTTTTGGAAAAGTTTCTTCACACCCCAATGGCGATACTTAGTCCACCATCTTTTACACTGTATAAGCTCTAAAAGTGGTGGATGGGATCAATTTGGTAGCAATATTGCTACTGCTTTGATCTGTCTATCCACTGGTAGAGTTTATAATTTTTCAAAACTTATTTTTGATGGTATGGTGGCAAATTTGAAGAGCAAGACAAAGTTTTGAATGATCCACCGTTTTTTGCAATTATTTTGAATATTCAAACAGAAAACAACACCTTTATCTAGCTGTGAGCCGACCAAAAAGATCTTTTGGAAATGAAAAGGGTTTTCGGGGGGCACCAAACCTTATTGCCTCTATGTTTTTTTTATTTTTTTTTTTTATTTTTTTTTTTTTTTTTTTTATTTTTTTTTTTTTTTATTTTTTATTTTTTTTTTTTATTTTTTTTTTTTTTTTTTTTTTATTTTTTTTTTTATTTTTTTTATTTTGATTATTTTATTTTAGTCTATGTTACTTGTTGCTACTAACCCAACTGCAGGACAAGAACATGCTGCTGTGGCTCAATCCCAACCATCCTCATCATCACCTCAAGTACCATCATCACAACCTACACCTACACCACCACCTATCACTACACCTACACCACCACCTATCACTACACCTACACCACCACCTATCCCTACACCTACACCACCACCTATTCCTTCACCTACACCACCACCTGACACTGAACCTACACCACTTGAGCACATCTATGAGGAGCAATCTCCTGTCCACCACCAAATTCTCACCCCCACAGAGAAAACAGTTCAAGTCAAATGCCTATGGATGATTTACTTCATGAAGTTCCTAAGTTGATATCAAGAATTGACAGCCTGGAAATGGATCTCAAACAAACCAAGCTGACCATGGGAAATGCCATAGTGAAGTTAGTCAAGAAGGTGAAGAAGTTGGAAGGGTTTATGAAAAGGAGGAATTTGGTTTTGACAGACTCTGAAGAGGAAGAACCTGAGGTTCAGGGGAGGAAAAGTCAAGATGATCCTCTAGATTCTTCAGTACAAGGACTGGTTACTCCTCCTACAACAAAAGTAAACACTTCAGGGGAGGAACAAGTGGAAGAAATAAGTCCAAATACTCTTGAAGCAGCCAAAACTCTCTCAAAGGTTGCCTCTTTAAAGTCAAGGTCCATTGACAAGGGAAGGAGATACAAGAGAAGAAAAGAGACTAAAGGAAAGAAAGTAGTCTCAAGCTTGGATTTTCAAGAAGAAGTTGATGCTGGTGCTGAACAGGTTAATACTGCTAGTGCTGAACAAGTTGAACTGCTGAAGGAAGTTAATACTGTGCATGATTAAACTTAAGTACTGTTATGTAGGCAATGAACAAGTTAGTACTGTTGGTACTAAGGAGTCCACTTCTTCTCAAGATAAAGGACAAAGAGAAGGGAAAGCTCCTATGATCAGTGAAGAGACTCCAAAGAAGTCAAAAGAACAAATTCTACAAGAGGAAGCTAGTCTTGCTGAAGCAATTAGGTTGGATACTTTGCAAAAAGAAGAGGTGGCTAAACAAGTACATTTGGACTCTCTCCTAGCACAAAGAATTGCAGAAGAAGAAGAATTGAATGAGCAACAGAAGAAAAGAAAAGCTCAAGTTCAGTTTGAAGCTCAGCATTACACAAATGAAGATTGGGATTTGATTAGAGCAAAGATTGAAGCTAATGCAGAGTTGTCAAAAAGCATGCTAGGAAGTGAACTTCAAGGAGAAGATTTTGCAAAGAAAATGGTTGATCTTGTGAATCAAAGAAAGAAGTATTTTGCTGAAGAAAGAGCTAGAGCTAAAAGAAACAAGCCCATGACCCAATCACAGCTGAAGACTTATATGATGAATTATTTGAAGAATCAGGGGACATGGAAGTTATCTCAGCTGAAGAATTTGAGTTTTGAAGAAGTCAAGGAAGAATTTGATAAGCTTGTGAAACAGGTTGAATCCTTTGCACCAATAAATTTTGAAGCCACTAAAGCTAGCTTGAAAAGATTTGGTGAAGAGCTTCAGACAAAGACTCCAAAAAGACTGAAAGATGATGAAGCAAAGGATGATGAATCAACCAAGAAGTCTGGAAAAAGAAGAAAACAGATGGCAAGAAGAGGATTGCATACAAATGTTGATAAGGATGACTCTGAAGATTCAGATGAAGTTGGTGAGCAAGAAGAGTCTGTCACAGGTACTAAAACTCCAATTAATCATGTTCCTGTAGCTATGAAAACACCTAGTATAGCCACCTATAAGATCTTCAAGCAAGGAGAAAAAGGAGCGTACCAAATAGTTAGGGAAGATGGAACTGATGTAGTGTACATTAATTTTGGTGCTATGTTGAAGGTTATATCTAGAGATGATCTTACTGAGTTATATAGGATTGTAATGAATAGATATGGGATGGATGGACCAGAGGATGAGCTAGAGAAGGTATTTTGGAAGTATTTAAAGAATATGTTTGAAGAACCTCTTAGTACAGATCCTATATGGAGTGAATTAGGACAGCAAAGGATCATAAGTTAGAGATATTATGAGTCCTGTAGAGTACATTGTTTGAACTTAGAGTCAATGGATATATATATATATATGTTAATTGAAAGAACATATCCATTATCTGCTGATTTTTTAGGGCCGGTTATTTTGTAAAATAACTTTGGCTGAGTTGCTTCTAAAGTGGGCCAAGTTGTTATAAGCCTCGTGTATGGAAATGGTTAATACTTGGGATTATGGGTTGATGTAATGTTATGGATTAAGTCGGGTACAAAAACGTTTTCCCGACAAGTTGGACTAGACAATGTATTTTTTGTTAACGACAATTTAAAACAATAGTTGTCCTAGTTCAACAACATTCAACACGAAGAACAACACAACAAACACGATACATAACACTAAAAATGATCCGAATAAGATTCACTAAAATGACAAACGGCTAAAGATTCAGATTACGATGACAAGTGATCACGAAGTTGATTTGGTATCCCTTATTTGTGATTGAAGTTGGATTTCACGAAGGCGTCTACTTATTTCATCATCGAGACTTCCTTTTATTTTCTACCCCTTTTGTTTAAACCCAATCTATCGATTGATTACTTGCTTGAACGTATACAGCTTATGATTAAGACTTGAATTATCTAGTTACCAGCTATCAGGGGTGGTTGGTTGCAGACCTGGATAACTATCACTTAAAGGAGTTACATTGTAGTTCTTATACTTTTGATGGCGGGTATAGAGTACTTATAGATTTAATCTTGCACCGTTCTTCAATCAACAACAGTGCAAGCTTAAGTAACAAATTTGATGGATTCTACTTCATTTTCAAGTTTGGTATATCGGGTTTACTTCACCAAGTATCAAAACAATAGCCGACAGAATACGAGGATGGTAAGTTAGCCAGAGAGTTTAAAGGTTGAGATGTAATCAACAATTCTCATGAATTGACTGAGTGCAAATCTATTCTTGTAGAAACTAGTAGAACTCTAGAGGAATCTAATAGTATTCGGGATAGTTGTCTAGTTGCACTTCAAAACAAACAGACAGAGCTTGAGAAGTACAAAACCTTTAATGACCGTACTGTTGACTATGAGAAACTTGAACATAAGTTAAATGAAACTCTAGGACTATTAGCTCAAAAAGACATTGACATAAAAGAAGGTTTAAAACTTAAAGCCTATGAAATTTTAGTTGTCAAAGAGAAACACGATGAGTTAGTCAAACAGAGTCTTTTAACAAAGTCACACTACGAAGGTCTTGTCAAGGATAAAACAAAGGTAATAACTGATTTGAAACTTAAGGAAGAAAAAGATATTGACAAAATGATTTCAATGGAAAAGCAATTAAAGTTTTTGAATGAAATTGTTTATAAACGGAGTCAATCAATCCAGACCATTCATAAGTTAGCACCCAAATGCCCAACATTTAATGGAAGACCCACCTTTGCTAATCTAATGTGCCTCAAAAAGGCTCAATCTAAGATACCATGTTTGTATGAGATCCCACGTGACCAATCTAATCCTGCAAACAGTCTCATCCCCAATAGGGAAGAAACACTGACTCTTAAAAGAGAGAGTCGATCAAAATTGAATAAAGACTTAGTGAAACCTTATAATAACACAAAGTTAAATAGTCTTTATGAAATTTTTAAGCCCTCGACCCAAGAATATCAAATACAGTTGGCACACACAAATGAAGTAAGGAAGAAAATGTGGAGAAAATCTTTTGTGAAAACAAAACTAAATATTTTCAAAAACATCAATTTCTTACCTGTTTCCAAGTCAATAAGCAAAAGTAGACAAGCATATAATGTTATGACAAACAACATAAATCATCTTAGAGAACTTGTTGATCAAGCTTGGGTGAAACATTCAAAAGATCATTTTTAATCCCCAACTGCTAATGATACGGAAATTCTAATTAAGACATGTTTGATGCCTCTTGCCCTTAAGACACAAAATGATAGTTTCGCATTTGTTCATGAACTTAAGCAAGAAATGCATGCTGATTTAAAGTATGTTGAATCACTTGAAAAAGAA
>BQNB010141712.1:0-15654 GCA_026074375.1 Tanacetum coccineum | reverse complement strand
ATATATAGACACCCTCCATGGGAGTCCAGACCTCCAATCTGCACCTTTATTAGATAATAAACTAAATTAGTCACAGAATCAACGAATACAAACATCATCTACATAGATATGATGTTTGTATTTGTGATAAGGTTTGCAAATTTGCAATACCATCTTAGATGATGTTTGTATTTGTTGATTATGTGACTAATTTAGTTTATTATCTGATAAAGGTGCAGATTGGAGGTCTGGACTCCCATGGAGGGTGTCTATATATATGAAGTGGGTGCTTTCACAGGAGAGATGCTCTCTGTGGAATAAGTTATAGCATGAACACAACACTTAATGGCTTTAACAACCGTACATTTATTATTTGTGACAAGGTTTGTAATTACATATAATTTTAGTGTTCTGTTCATTTAATTCTTAGATTAATCCTCTTATTTAATTTCAATACCTCACAATGTGAAAAAGAATATCACATTGGTTGTTTAAGGGAAAATAGCATAGCCGATCTCAGGGTAAGTGTAATTCAATTCTTTTTCTTTCTCAGTGCTAAGAAATTCCATTTTTCACCTAATAAAAAACCACCCTGGGGTGGCCTAGTAGTAAAAGGACATGCAAGTGTCACACTAAAAGGTGTGAGGTCCCAAGTTCGATTCCTGCTAGGTGCAAACAACTCTAAAGTGGCTACGTCAACCTCCTAAAAAGGGAGGGTTTTACTTGGTTTGAGTCTGTGTGGCGGTGGGTTCAAACCCCGTGGATTAGTCAGCCTAAAGAGTGGAAAGTAAACCATGGTTACCAAAAAAAAATCCCATTTTTCACCTGTACAAACTCAATGTGTTTTGGTTTGTTAACATTAAATTATAGCCAAGTTTATAACTTCTAACTATTTTCAGTGCTAGTCAAAATTACGGTTTTCAATTATCTCTAGATTGGGTGGTGATGTTATTAACAATTTTTATGCTGAACTTTGCAGCCCCAAAGCTGTTACAGCTGGTTTTTTTGTGTTTTTGGAAGAAATATTGCTGAACTGTCCATTGTGGCTACCAGTAAATCATACCAAGAGAAGGTGCGTGTGTTATTTCTAACCAAATTTTTATATTAAAATTGCACTTGCTGCATAAATATAATTATGCAGCATGGTGTGTTGATTTGAATTTATGTAATTAACTTCGCACAGTTAAATAATGAATGGCAAGACAGGATTGCGTGTTAAGTGCATATTGGTATATATTGTGTTTTTTATTTTATTAAAGAGAAGTACTTTTAAAGTGTTTGGATTGCTAAGTGCTTTATGACATTGTCCCAAACACCGAGTATATCAATTTAATTTACAGATCAATTCCAAAAAGAATACTAATCAGATGTGTATTGATAAGGTTGTGTGCAGCAAGTCAGTCTTTAGCTAGTGAACTTCGAACTTGTTTAAAAAAAGATCATACCAGTAGTAATAACTTGTTATAAAAAGAAGGGGATTTCTTTTTTTCATACCGTTAGTTAAATTTGATTTTTATTTACTTGGTCTTCTAAGAGTTTTTCTTATGCTATGTTTCTTTTCTTTGGATTTTCTTTTTACTTTGACTTTATTGTTAGACTACGTTTCTGGGGATGCTTTTAAAGCCTTTTTTTCAACTTTAACTGCTTTTGGAGAGGGTTTTTCTTTTTCATATTAAAAAAGGAAAAAATACGGCAGATTCTTGAAGGGAAGGGGAAATGGGGAATGGGTTTTTTAAAAAGAGTGGGATTGTTTTTTTTGGAGAGAAAAAGGAGGATGGGGCCTCTAAAATTTTACCCCATATTGAAAATTTAATATATGGATTTCTTGATTATCGCTACAAAATAAACATAACAGGAATTTATTTTATTAGGGATTACAAGGAGGAAAAGGGATTAAAGCACAAGTTTAAGGGGCCTACAAACTTAATTCTAGGAGTAAAAATCATGATTTAATGATAAATAACTTTTAATCATACAAAGAAATAGGAGAACATTTGGGTGGGGACTGAATTAATGGACATAACTAACCATATTTACACGCTAATTATCTTTTTTGTCATTTTTTTTACCGATTAGCTAATTTAGGTACCCTTCAACATATTGGGAGACCGGTAAATTTAAAAAACCATGTTTTTAAATTTTAAATGTTTCCGAAAATTTTACACTTTATGACCGTGAATAATGGACGGGGACCTTAATCCCTTGGGACCGATTCACAACGCCAACCGGCATTCTACCCCTCAACAAGCATCCCCCCCCCTCTACCTTGGGGAAAAAATGGATTATTTGGTGGTTGGGCCATGGTATAACCCACCTCGTATTAATTTAGGGTCCATTGTATGGGAAACATTATTTGAAATTCAAACAATTTCATTTTTAGGGGTGTTTACGCGGGGTTTGCCCTCTTAAAAAACCGTAAAAAACGTTTAAGGTTAATAATAGCGGTTTAAAACTGAAAATGTAGGGCATACAATGTAAAACGGGCAATAAACAATTAAAATGGTTTTGCATCAAGGCATAAGTGTTATATTGATTAATGGATGAGGGATAAATTATAATTGGACTTTGGTTTATCTTTAATTTTTTTTTTCAGCTACGTAAAATGCTTAACAGTTTTCATTAATAAAAATACGTTTAGTGCATTTACCCGGGACAGTTTCTAAAAACCTTTAAACTCGTGCCTTTAAATCAAATACCCACGGATTTATTACACTATTACTTCTAAATAATTTATAAAAAAACATCACATATATACTTTATTATTGCCGAAATTTTGGGAGGGAATGGTGGACCAAGAGTCATCACTTTGCAAGAATATCTAGATATTTAAAGGATAGTACTCTTACACCTTTTACCAACTTGTCATGTTAACTTAACCTAGGGTTAGAAAGTAACCATGGTTAAGTTAGCAAGATATTTATACTATAAATAGCCATGCATGCATGAGTAATCTTTACCTTTCTTATTTACATGCAAAATTCATTTTTCTCTTCCCTTTTTCACCCCAAAACTCACGGCAACATATAGCCCCCAAACAAAATTCACACTTTGATTTTCTAAGTATATACAACCCTATACACAACATACTTAAGGTATTCTAAGGTGTTGGGAAGCATTGGTTCATCATTTTCAAGTAAGAAGAAGAAAAAGGAAAGATTAGGGTTTTGAAAACCTAATCTAGGGTTATAAGCTTGGAAGCTTTGTTTTTGAATCTAAACACGGGTTTAGAACTTATTTCACATCTCTTACATCATTACTAAGGTTTTCTTAAATCCTTCATACTTTTATTTCTTATAATTTTATGTGTTACATGTTAAATATAGCCATAATCACCACTAATGACTTTCTAATATGTAAAATGAGTTATTATTTATGTTTATGATTTTATACACTTATTCTTATGTCATATGGTCCTATATATCATGGAAAAGTAAAAATAAAAGTATGTTAACATATTGATTAAGTATAAACATGTTTAGGTTAAATTAGGGTTTTATAATGTTTCTTAAACTTCACATGTGAAAATAATGAAAGTAAAAGGGTTGAACTTGTTACAATGAAATTATAAGGACTAGGGATGATATTAGACCTTATTATAAGTACCACATATGTAAAATATGGTTATAAGAGTTTTTATAGTAAACTACTAACTTAATAAGTACATAAAACAAGGTTTTATAAAGAAACAAACATGAAATACATAGGGGCTGTCCAAATTCGAATTTTGGACAGTAGGTTATGATATTTTATAAAAATAATACGCCTCATGACGATTCCATAATGATAAGAAACTCGAAAAACCGATCTATAACGAAAAAGATACGTTAAAAACGAGTTTACGACTACAAATACTTTTATAAAACTATTTTTATAGAAAGTTACTATTCATGGCAGTAGGTTGGAGTTTAGAACACCTAAAATATGATATAACTTTTGATTACGAGATCGTACACGCAAGAATCGTTCAAAACGGAACTATAACGAGTAAATTACGACATTTTCGATAATTAAAGTTTATAAAAGTAATTTTAATAACCTTTTATGAACAGTAAAAAGCACTATTCACGTGGGAATTTATTTTTATTAAATTAATAAATCTTTGAATAACTGAGAACGTACTCGAAGGAATCACTAAAATCGGAGTTAAAACGAATAAGTTATCGCGATTACGAGTTTACGCTAATTAAGACGTAAAAACGGGTATATAGCTGTCATGAACAGTAATTTTACTATTCATCACAGAATTTTAAAAACTTTAAAATGTAATATTTTGATCGCTCGTCTTACTACGAAGACGTGGACGTAAGAAACGCGAGCAACGGGCTTAAAACGACCAAGTTAGGTCATTTTTACGAAAAGTATATTTATAAACGTTTTCACATTATAAATACTAATTTTATTAAACGATTAGTTCGGTGATTATCGCTTTTATAGTATATTGAGTTGGTTATCAAAAGTGCTATATTACTAGGGAGTTTCATAATGAGGCCTCTTCGGATGGCGTAACGATGAGTTGTTGGATTTACGATTTAAAGTGTCCTAAACTCCTCGTACGTCATTCTTGACATCTTTAATTATGGGGGATAGCCGAAACGATAGTTCGATGTAACTACTATTAGATGTTATTCATGTTAATTAAAGTACTCATGTACTTATACAGCTTAATTAAATAATAGTTGCATTTATCGTCTTGTGTGACGTTTTATCTGAGATTAATTGTGCTATCTGTTACTCAAGTGAGTTCATAGCACCCACTTTTTTCTGTTGTACTGATTTATTATTATTTTGGGGTTGAGACATGCTTTGTTTTATAAATTGGACAGCAAGTGTGAAAGTATATTGATTTTGTGTTGCCTAAGTAGCAATAACCTTCCTGAGCCCATTATTATGGAACTGTTCAATTGCATAGATGTAGTTGTGAATTACATTATGTGATGGATGCGAATGATTATAAATAGATCTATTGGGATTAACCTCCGTTTGGGTGATTAGCTATCATGGGAACAGAACGTTGTCAAATGTCGGACTTGGATGTGCGGGTTACAAAATCCTTTACGGGCCAAAATAACTGCTAAATTAGCAAATATGTTGTGCTTCAGTGTCTTGAGCTTGTGCATCTGTAATCTGGTTTTGTGATTGTTGGCATCTGTTGTACATCACAGGGAAAATTATTGCGGTCCTGCATAATTTAAATACATAAACTATGAATTCACCAACAATTTTTTGAGTTTTAAGCAATGTTTTTCAGGTGGTCATTATGGCAACGTGATGCCAAGGATGCATTGGAGTATGTTTTGGATCTGTTTACAGTTAAAGGACTTAATTAGTTCATGTTTTGGGAAAATCTATGTTGTCTTTTGTAATATGAAAAAGAACAAGTAAAGCTATAAGCTTTTGTAATATATCTTTCATTTAAATCCAATGTATCAGTTTAAACGACTTTTGTGTCGTTCTTATATATATCTTGTGCTATTGATCTTGAAGTAACATGCCCCGGATCCTTATTCCGCTGCGACCCATTTTGGGGGTGTTACAATCAATATCATCGTCAATTAATGAAAGTAATGAAAACATGATAATCGAACCAAACTAGTATGATGATGATGATCGGGACCAGATTCTTCCTTCTTGAAGGGCTAGAGAGTGCTGAAAAATGACTTAGGGAGATGTCTCAGTCGTCCCCTCAGATGGGAGGGAGAAGGATGATTATGAAGGCTGATTTTGGCCCCTATTTATAGGTTTCTGATAGTTTACGGCGTAACTGATTCGTGAGGTTACGCCGTAACCTTGCCGATGTAGACATTCCAAAATATAGGCAAAATGGACTTTATGGCGTAACTGGTTCGTTTGGTTACGCCATAACCATAACTAAGATAATAAATCTCCAACGTGGCAGGTTTATGGCGTAACTGATTTGTTTGGTTACATCATAACCATGACGTGGCAATTTATGGCGTAATCTATTTGTTTGGTTACACTGTAAACCCTTCAGCAACATTTTAGTTATTGTAATCTTGTGGCTCGTCAGTTGTGATACGGCTCTAACCCAATATACAAAAGTTGTAGATATTACTTTCCTCTATTCAAGGCCGCTTGAATCAACTTCAAAAGAGTTAGTATGAAGAAGTTATGGTCAAAATATTAGAGCACATTTCCTGAAGTATCACAGGAGCATTTCTTCTTCGGCTTTGTTTTTGTTTATAGTAACTCCAAATCATAAGCGGAATTTCCTTTTATATATTATTCTTTTGTATAAGTATCCATTAATCACGTCTTTTCGCTCCAATGCCTAGTTTAGTGTCCAATTCTTGCGTTTCTTGCCAAATACTTGCATTTTACCTGAAAACAACAAAATAACAGTAAATGTATCAAATTTCAATATTTATAGGATAATTGCAAGTATTTTTAGGGGAAAATTGACACTAAAAAGTATCAAATATTTGATGTTATTAGAATTATATGGTCTTTTGTCTAGGTGAATTATACCAATTTTCCACTAGGCAAATTATACCAGTTTTCCATTGGGAGAAGTATACCATTTGTTTTGGAGAATTATACCATTTTCTTGGGAGAAGTATACCACTTTGCTTGGGAGAAGTATACCACTTGCTTGGGAGAATTATACCACTTTGCTTGGGTGAATTATACATTTCTCTTGGGTGAATTATACCACTTCCATTAGGTGATTTATACGGTTTTTTATTTGATTTGTAAAATCCCGTGTAATCTCAAGACTCATTCACTTAATCAAACATCACTTTAATACAACAACCTCTAATTATCACATTCAAACCAGTTAAACTGTTTGAATTTCAAAAGTGGAGAGACCATGGCGATTTCAAAAGATTCTCTTCATTTGATCGATCTTCTTTAGCCTGTTTGATTATCATTCATCAAGAAGGAACAAAAAGGGTGATACGTAGCTTTGTTTCCGGTTCGATCGAAAGGAGAAGATAATAACAAATTCACCAATGATAGGCGTTTTCAATCCTATTTTCGGATCTTGGCTATTCTGTTGTTAAATAACGATGGCAATTGGCACAGGTCACCGATCTAATAATTATTCAGAAAGCAAAAGGAACGATCATCTCGATAATAATCGTCGTCAAGAGCAACGTAACAAAGGTATTCCCAACAAATCTCATCCTAATTTTCGTGAGGAACATAAGTCGTTTTCATCAATCTTTGTTTCTAATATCCCATGGAATGCGTCGGTCCAAGATCTTTGGGATATTTGTAACAAATGGGGTGTGGTGATCGATGTTTACATAGCTGCAAAGAGATCCAAATCGGGTCATCGATTTGGTTTTGTACGTTTTTAAACGTTAATGATATCAATCAGCTTAGTTTCGAATTAGAACGGCATGGATGGGTGGTTTCATTTTTTGCCGATGTGGCGAAGTATGGTTGAAACTTATAATAGACATGTGGACGGTTCTGGGGACGGCAACGCAGTGTTGGTTCGAACTCTCTATCTGAATAGTATCAACGAAAATGTTTTTCAGTCTTTTAATCTCGTTGCTAAAGCGTCGCTGTGGCAACAAATCAGTGGACATGTCGGGCAATACGTACATGTAATGCGGAGAGAATCTGTTTCCTGAGGGTGTCGGATTGTAAAAGGATATATAAGGAAGCGGGTAATGAAGCGGTGTTGTCTATCTCGGTGACGAGTGTATTGATTTGGATGTAAGGAGCGTAGTAGTCTTGCTAAGTTAAAAGATTTAGTGTCATTTCAGAGCTTCTAAAACATATGTATTCTGAGGGGATTCGATGATGTTGGTTCATTAGATATGTAGGGGACGTTGGGGTTTGGGTTGGAATTCGACTCTATGGATCAAGTGGAAAGTGTAAAGACTTCAAGGCGTTTAAAGAGATATTTTTGGAGTTCAAAGTGTTTCTCACGATTTTTCTCAGATGAAAGATGTGGTTTGATAGACTGGTGGGTCTGCCATTGGCTATAATGGGCTCCAGAGGTTAATAAGAAGTTGGGTGTCGGTGGGGAAAGCAGCGTGTTTACGGAATAGGGTAGTGATGGACCAATGGTCTCATGGGAAGGTTTGGTCGTACAGAGTCTTTACATCGTGTGATAGAGTCCTTTCTGTTTCATATTGTAATCGGATTTTTGTTTTATCGCTACTGGAGTTTGCATATAGGGCTCCAATATTGAATCGATGGGGTCTATTCCGGGTCTAATCCTCTGGAAAGGATAGGTTGCAGGGGTCCTAGTTTTGGATGAAAGTTTGGTAAAATGGATGAGGCATTTGGATGTCGATAGTTGTTGGATCGATTCCCCTAAGATTGTTTACAATGATTCGGTTGTCGCTTTTAGTCGGGTTTTGGAGTGGGGGATGTTCGTGGGGTGGAATGTATTCTTGTGACTCCTTTGAAGAAGGCGAGTTTCGTGATGATTCGGTCGTGTATAATGTTGGGTAGTATTAGGATTGCATGGAAAAGAATTTGGAAGATGATGCTGGTGAGATTATTGGAGTTTCATTTCAGGGTTATTGTGGTAATGTTACTCTGATGATATGAGGATGTTACGCCGTTGTTTGTCCTCAAAAAAGACTCCATCATTGCGCCTCCATCTACACCCCCGGGTAATGATTTAAATATTGCTGCTGAGTCTGGTTCTTTGTGGATTGATTATATTGGTCCTCTAACTAGTGACGAGATAGATTCTGATAAACGATGGAGCTATAGAGACCCCAATGGAAATATACACGGGTTGTTCTCTCTCGCGCAACTACGTTCGTGGAAAGATTATTTTCCTAGTGATCTTCAGATTTGGAGTTATTATGACAACGTTAAAGAAGCTATTCTTCTTCATAATGCCTTATCGAGACAAACAAAGGATGCCGGTTAGATCGCTTTTTGGTATGATGCCTCGGGTGTTCGGTTTCGTTCATGGGAGTTAATTCAGTTGGCGCCATGGTGGGATACTTCTTATTCTAATAGCCTTTGGTTGTTTTGCGAGTTCGTTTCGTTAGTATTTTTCTGTTCCTTTTCGTTCTTTGTTTGTTGGATCATTTTTGCGTGTATATCGTCTGCTAGTTTCTTTCTAGCCTTTTTTAATAAAATTCCATTTGCCGTTCAAAAAAAAAAAAAAAAAATACAACAACCTCTAATCACTGAATGATCAAAAAGTTATCTTTTCTCATTTAATCAATCAATTCAAAACGACAACTTTAGTGGAATTCATGATCATTGCTCGTGCGGACAACCGTCCTCCCACGTTGGAAAAATTTATGTATGACTCTTGGAAGAGTCATATGGAACTATATATAACAACCCACAATTTTCCTCTATGTAATTATCCATCTATTAAAATAGATGCAATTTTCTTTAGTATAATTTATTTTGATGGATTAAATATCCTGGACAAACCTAGCCAAAATTTTTGGTATATTGAGAATTGTCGAAACATCAAAATTTTGCTGAATAAAGTTATCATCGTTTTGTTTAGAACTGGCTTGTTAAACCTTAAATCTTTTCTTGGTCACACAATCGGTTAACACAAAAATTAAATCTCGGGACGAGATTTCTTTAAGGGGTAGGTACTGTAACATCCGAGAATTTTCGAAATTTTAAAAGACTATTTTAACCTTTGACTTTTCGAGTCTGACTTGACTTTTTGACTTTTAACCTTTTATTGTCTCATAAAAACAGTTAACGCGTAACCGGCAAAATTTTTGGAACATATTTTAAATAATAAATCATATTTATTATTTCATACCTCATGTACAAATTTATTTTACATTTATTTGACTTGAAAACGAGAAGATATAGGTTCTTCCTAAGTTGACTTATCAAAAACGAGTAGCTAAATCACGCTTTCATTATTCGGACTCTAAAACAACTTGATGTAAAACGAAATTCCTGACAACTTTTCAGTTTAGCCTGAAACCTGGAAACGAGCCGAAAAGGGCTAAAACAGCACCATAAACATTTAACGAACAACCTACAACGCGGACACACAAAAATAATTAAATTTGTTTTTAATTATCAGTATTTATTTAATAAAAGTATTAAATAAATTAGTCATCATTTTAATTAAAAGCGTTGTTGATAACGCGAATACTCGAGCTTAAATCCATTTTATTTCGGACGAGGCGAAACCGGTTCACAAAATGAATAACAAATATTTTATTAAATGTTATAAAATATTTATGAAATATTATCAAGCGAATACTCATTTTTATCGGAAAAATGATTTGGAAAACAATGGCACAAGTTTCGTGACTCGAATCGACCGTTAACTAGTTCAAACGTGTCCCGAACCAAAAGTTATCAAAAGTTCATTAAAAAGTTACACAATAGACCCTGAACTTTTAGAGACTTGTCACTCATTTTAATATATATATATAAATTTTATAACAATTATTTCATTTCATCTCCACTTATACACACACTCTTAGTATCATCTCTCTCCTTCTCTCTCAAAACTTCCGGCAGCCCTCCCCCCGCCGCCGGCCACCACTCGCCGCCGTCGAAAAACTTTTCCGGTGGACTTTTCCGGCCAACTCCAAAAACACTCCTCATCACCGGATCTAATCGATCCCCACACTCACTCTCCTCCACGCGCTTTCCCCCCCTCCGTCGGTCTCAGCCACCACTGCTACCATACTACAGCCGCACACCACCTTCCTCCTTCGTGGCTACATCGCCATCCTCATCTTCATCTCCTCGTCGTCATCATCATCTCATCATCATCACCTCCACCATCACACCGAAGCCACCGCCTGCAACACAAGGCTGCATTTGGTTTTAAACGAATTAGCACCGATGGTGCGTATGGCTACTATAAAACGCAGTAAGGGTGGTTGTTTATTCATGCTAACACAAGGGCGCGTTTGGATTTGGCTGCGTGGCAGCCGAATAGGATGCGTGGGGTTTTATAAAAACCACCAGCAAGTGTGTTCGTTTGAATGGTCACAGTCGAGGGTGCTTGGTTTTCGTGGGGTAACAGGTTTGGTTTGGGGTTAACAGCCCTAAAGGGTTGTTTGGTTCTGGGGTTAAGACAACAATAAAGGGTGTTTGGTTATGGTAACAGCCCCACGAAAGGGTGTTTGTTTATGTTGTTTTACGCCATAGGGTGCGTTTGGCTTTACAGTTTCCGGGGGTGTTTGTTTTTGGTTTAACAGCCCCATAGGGGTGTTTGTTTTTAGGTTTAAAAACCAGTTTGGTGCGTTTGGTTTTGAGTTTAGCAGCAGATTAGGAGTGTTTGGTTTATGCAGAAAGGGTGTGTTTGGATTGGCTGCGAAACAACCAAAGGGGTGTGTGTTTGTGGGTTTGGCACCGGTTAGGGTGCGTTTGGCATTAAGGACAACCCATAAAGGGTGTTTGGGACAGCGGACGCCTAAGGGCGTGTTTGGTTTGACAGATCAACAATAAGGGTTCGTTTGGTTTATATGAATAAACTAGTGAAAAATATCGTAAGGTTTTATAAATTATAAAACGGATTAAATGGTGGTTTATTGGTTAAATAAATATACTACTTATTATTTAACTTCTTAATTGATCTCGTTTAGATATATATGTATATTTGAAACACGCTGTTTGTTTAGAAGTGGAAAAACATTTGATTATATAAATATGGGAAACGTTATATAACCGAAAAGGTCATGACAAAATTTATATAACTTTTATATTTAGTAATGTGTTACTAAAACCTATATTATTTTAGAAACCGATAAAAGGGACTAAGTTATATTTAAAGAGATATTAAATTATAACTGTATAATAACCTGACAACGAACGAAAACTATACTTTTACAATGAGACGAACTGTTTTAGACGTGACCCGTCGAAGAAACGAAATATATTTTACAAAATATTATTTTATATTTTATAATTGTTATAAACCGTTACAAACATTGTTTGCGTAATTCGTAACTTAAAAACGTGTGTCTAACATCGGTACAAGGGACTTTTATTTAACTAAGCGGTGATTTCAGAAGTGGGTCAAACTAATTTGTTTAAATTAATTTCACACACTTATGATATAATACCTGCAATGTATTATACACTTTTCATAAATCTTTGGGCTGATTGTCTTTGTTATATAATTCAAGGTAGGAATTATATAAGGGTTATTTTTCATAAGTAATATATAAAGAATATATATTACACACTTTGGGTTTATTTTCGATTTATTTATTTAACCAACCACCAAACCATTACAACGTTAAATCTAAATCTTTTATCAACGTGTCGCGTTGACATAACAATTCATCGGGAAACCCAAACGCATTACCCTAGGCTAGTGAGACTTAGCAGTTAAGTTAAGCTGCAACTTCTTGATCGAGCCGTTCATCTTCCGTTTGAGTTGGCATAGTAGATGCCCATCTGTCAATTGTTCTTCATCATCGATGTGAGTTCATAGCCTCGCTTTTTAATCTTTTGAATATTTTATAAACCCGCGAGGGGGATACATGCTTGTCTACAAATTCTTATACTTACTCGGTTGTCTTATAACAATGTGATTGTTTTAAGGGATTTCATGAGTTTATAGCCCCTCTTTTACTTGTTTTACATTTACTTTACAAATCTCGGGGGAGAATACATGCTCAATACAACTTGTTTACATATTCGTTTACAATGTCTTTTACATACTATTCCACACACCTGGCTTACATACTTGATTTTTCAATTCATTACAAACACCATTAGATGGTTGATTACAAACTTGGTTTCATACCTTGCCACATACCCATTTACATACACGTTTACGAAATTGTTTACATACTCATTACAAACTCAATTACGTGATTGATATCACACTCTTTCTACTAATGGATTTAAGTACTTAACACTGTTTATGAATACAATGCTTTGGTTTTATAAATGGACGTAAGTGTATATTTTATATTGATTACGTATTTGCCTAAGTAATTTGAATCCTATATGCCCAGTATCATGAACTATCAATTGCATAGATGTAGTTGTGAATTACATTATGTGAGCGTGAGTGTTATTAGTAGATCTATTTGAGATTGAACATCTATGGGAGAGATGGCACGAAATTTACATGGTGCGGGCACGAAATCTATATAGTGCGGGCAATGGCACGAAATTTATATAGTGCGGGCACGAAATTTATATAGTGCGGGCACGGAATTTATATAGTGCGGGCAATGTCACGAAATTTATATAGTGACTCGTATCGTCGAGCTTCAGTGTCATGAGCTTAGGGAAACGTAATGGAAATTTTGTGATAAGTGCAGTTTGCTTTATCGCGGGGAAAGTCTTGCGGTCCTACATTTTATACATTTTTGGTGGCTATTATAAAGGATTGAAATAGTCATGCATATTTTACAAACCTTTGGTTTGACATTTATATTTAAACAAATCTATGAACTCACCAACTTTAATGTTGACACTTTTAAGCATGTTTTTCTCAGGTGAATTAGATGCTTGGATTTTTTTGATGTGCATTGGAGTCTTTGCATTCAAGTTTTTCATGGTGATGCAATGATGGGACAACTATTGTTTTGATTTCAGAAAATTAACGAGATTGTTTTACAAACGACACATTTAGAGGTCGTTCTCTTGTATCTTGTGCTATTGTATTATGAAGTAATGCCCCCTGACATATTTCCGCTGCGTCACATTTTTGGGGGTGTTACATATTTAACATATTATCTAAAACGTTATTGTAAAACGGACTTTATACGTTAACGTTCATAACAAAACCCTAACTATATGTAATGTTTACATACAAAATAAATGTACAAGCTTTCAAGTCATGTGTACAAGTGTACAATGCATAACTTTTGAATTATTTTTCCCTCTAAAACCAATGTATAACCTCCTAAAGCCCAAAGTACAATCCGAATACGCATAGAATTCAAATGATGCCATTTTCCCACCAATTTCTTTTGAGATTTCGTACAATCTATCTAACATAAGTTACAACACTCCAATGCACAACATTTAAACTATTTTCCCTACAACCCTAACCCTAACTCGTCCCAAAAACCAAAAACCTAACTCGAAAACCCTAAACTAGTCGAAACTAGTTACTAACCTAGCAAGCTTCCACCACCATGATGCACCACCTAGCCTACCACATTGTCATCACCTAGCTAGCACCATACCATCTCCATCACCACCTTGGGCTCCAAGCCAATCAAACCACCTCCATTACCTCCTTGGTGATTCGAACCATCACCACAACCCTACACCTCTCCAAGCTACATGCTAGCCTCTAATAGTCATCCTAGCTACCCTTGGCCACCACTCCACTCTATACAACTTGTAACATTCTGTATTTTCAGGTCATTTATGACGTCATCTATTTTACTAATTATTTTTTTTCTCGTACGCGTTTACTTTTAATTCTTATTATATAGTAAAATCGCGTAAACTAAAAATCAACAATTAACGTAAACGAACACCAAACGAATTAAAGTTTTCGTCAAGCAAGCAATATATTATTTTTACGAAAGTAATAATCAACTTTTTATATTTTATTTTTATTAGTTGCGTAAAACGTTTACGTTTCGCAATTTAATACATTTAGGCATACCCGAAAGCACCAAAACTTTTCTACGCTTCAACAAATACCCACATTTATACCCAATACCTAAAAATAACAAAATATCTTACACATATGCATGCATAAACTGGATTTGGTGTTTACACATCAAGAAATATCACAAAAATCTCAACTTGGTCTTTAGTACATCACTTGCCATTAAACCTAGCCATACCTCCCATTGTTTTTGACCAAGACTTACATGTTTTTGACTAAGACTTACATGTTTACCATTAAACCTAGCCAAGGCTTCCATACTTATGACCATACATTCCCTAGAAATCCTCTACATGTCCCTTGAATAAGTCTTAGGGTATATAATGCCTAAACTAGAAAGTAAACACACACATATCCATTTCCAAGGTGTAAAACACACAAAATCTCTCTTCCCCCTCCTCTCTAGCTCACGGCAACCACAAGACCAACACCAAATCCATACTAAATTTTATTTAACACATTTACATACATTCCTACAACATATCTAAGATGTCCTAAGAAGATTTGAAGGCTTGGTTAAGTCTTTACAAGTGTTAAGCAAGAAAAATAGAAAATTAGGGTTTAGGGTTTCAAGATCTTGCAAGCTTGGGTTTATAATCTAAACAAGGGTTTAGATTGTGTTGGTTATCATATTACATCACCATAAGGTTACCTAAAACCCTTTATGTCTTTACATTTATCATTTTATGTGTATATAAGTTCTATGTAGTGAAATCGCCATTAGGATGCTTTTAAACATGTAAAACATATTTTTGCTTGTGATTATAATTTTGTACACTTATTCATGTGTTATGTGGTTGAATATATCATGGACTAGGAACCCTAAGTATGTAAGACATATGTTAATAAGGGTTGTAATGGACTTGTAACAAAGTGGTTAAGCTAAAAAGTTATAAAAACGACTTTTAAACACATTTTGAGAAAAACCCATTTAGGGGCTGTGTGAATTCAAATATTTACACCTTTATTTTATGATTTTATAAGATACTACATGTCCCAAGGATCGTGGGCATGTAAAGTGTCACACCCCCAAAATTAGACTGCAGCGGAATGGTAACATTGGAGTGCGACTTTAAAGCACAAAGTACAAGTCACAGAAAACGACCTCAAAAGAGACGTTTAATAAACTGTCACATTCAATT